>WWET01001409.1:186394-197277 GCA_011038615.1 Limnodynastes dumerilii | reverse complement strand
AATAAAAGTAAAATTTTAACCTCTTCATATTCTGAAAATGGTACTATTCCCATTCACATGTTGATCTTTAATGGTCACAATCTGTAATATTCTATTACTCTTGTATTTGTGTTAAATTAGTGGTGATGGTAAGCTTCAAACTACCCCCTTTTTCCTGTAACCCCCTTATTTCTGTTTACTGTTTACATTTCTTCACTGTACATAAAATTTGATTAATGATATTTAACTTTCAGTCCATCAATGCCAAACTATATGGAATAGAACCAACCTGCTTTTATACAGTAATTATTGCTTAAGCAGCATTACCCATTTCTTATTTCTGGACACTGACAACACTGGTGCAGGTTTTTGGCTTCATTAATAGCAGAGTTGTGTACATATTATAATATGTCAACAGAATCACTGGCAAATTAGTAGCTTATTTTTCCCCCCAAATTGTTTGATATTTTACAACTAATATTTGTAATAAATTTCCTACAAAACACTTCCTAACAACTAGATTCAAAATAAAATTAATTTGCTATAACAGTAACGGCTGCTTAAGTACATAATCTCTCATTCTCCGTGCATAGGAAACTACGCACACAGTTTTTGTAGTTATATCGTCTCTCCATGGTTTTTAGAGTTCCATGATGATTCCTCTGGAGAGATGAAGACTGTGAATGTCTCTTAGGTGTAAACAAAGAAAAGGAGATCCATCTGAAGTTTCTGTAGAAATGTATTCAAATGCTGATAGAGACTCTTACGTTGATACTGCTGCCGGCGGTTGTTTTCTTTCACGGTCTTTAGAATCAAACCTTGGCCACACGATGGTATGTAGGAAAGAGAAACAGATGCCCACCACCAATTGTGCAAATACCTTTTTGATTGCAAATTTTAAAAAAACTTGATAAAAAAACAGGATATACATACAAAGCAGATTGACATTAAATACGTCAATTAGCACATGTATGATTTAATGTTCACCGGCATACAGCTGCTACACTTAGGTCCCAGGAATCTGGGTAGTGTTGAACTAGTCTGCCCGTATAGGTGGTATGGATAAGGAGTAACAGATAAAACATGCTAGCGACTTCCCACTGATACTCATATGGCTTTTTATTCATGTATTGAGAACTGTTCCTATATATAGAGACAAATTTCTGATTTACCTTTGTGATTTTGGGAATTTTGCTTGTCTTTGGGGTACTTTCCCTTATCTTGGTGTTAGCGCTATAGATCTCATATACGTGTATCTTTACAGCCTTTACATTGCAAAATAACAATATTAGAGTTTACTTAGAATTAGAAAACACACAATATATTTATGATAATGATTGTTGATACATGTAATAACTACTTTTAAAAATCAATGGATATGAACAGGTGCTTTCAGTCACACCAGTTTGTGTTGTGGATAAGCTTCAGGCTTACAGTTACAGAACGATAAGGGTAATAGAAAGATAACACGTATTGTATATCTTACCTGCAATTCACCTAGTTCAGCTAATCTAGAAAGTCCACAGTAATATAATAAAAGCAATCAATGTTTCAGGACCTCACTCTGGGGATCGGCCATAATTATTTACCGACCAGCAGTTTGGAAGCTATGAAAACAGGAAGCATCATCATGCTTGTGATTTATCCCTCCTGCTGACAGCACATGTTAGTAGTGCTTTATGGAAAACATTTTGTTTGGCAGCTTCTGCTATTTACTTCATGACCACATGCTTAAACGGAACTAAGACCATGCTTAAAGACGAAAATGACCCGGTCTTCCTGTTTATAATAGTGAATAGTTTGTTTAACACATTGTGAGACTGTTACTAAATAATCACCAGGCAAACCAGACTTCCTTAAAAAAAACAACAAAAAAAAAAACAACAACTTTCTCCCATTCACTGGGTTCATGGGAATTGTCAAGTGTTACAAATTCTCAGTGCAGTTAATATGCCACTACATGACTTGAAGACTCCATTTTATGTCGAGACAACTGCATTAATATATTGGTAGTTTGTGGACAAAGCATAGAGTCCATTTTGAAAGCTAGCATTTATTGCTGAAACTGTGTGAGGCTAAAAAAAACCCTGTAGTTTTACCACAACTAGATCTAGCGGTGAACTCTCTCAAAGCTGCACTGCTATTTTTTTTTATTTGTCATTTTTCCGTCTGTCCCTGTAACAATATTGAAACTTTGTTTTGTGGCCCTTACTTTGTATATTGACGAAACCAAAACTACAGTTAAACTATTGTTCCTGTGACTAGAATTCAATTTTTAATCCCACATCCAATTACCTGAAGTTGTACTGGAATATAATTCAAAATGCACTTTCTAATGCCATCATGAGTATTTACCTTGTAAGCATTCTAGGACTCCCACGTTATATTTATTACCCATAGACACTATGCTATGGAAGTATTGTCAAGAAATAATAGAATATCTGTACAACCTAGTGTGACCTTTGTAAATTGTGACATGGAGCATCAGTCATAGTGCTTGTATAGAGGTGGTCCGGTACTTTCTGACGACTAGAAGCGACTAAGATTCCTTACTGAATTATTACAATTGATTTTGACAAAAAAAAAATTCTCTTTAAAGAGTTTTATCTCCAAATATGTGGGACTGCCATGGAGACCTATGTCAACTTATATCTAGGCTGGTGGGAGCACGAGATTTTTTGCCAGGGCCCATCTTTTGCCAGGGCCCATGAAGCCTATACTTGCCAGGTCATCATGTGGCTTATGTATATGAAGGATATCCTCATCCTATGGCAGTTAAGACCTGATGAACTTGTGACCTTTATTAGTATACTCAAAAACAACAATCTGAAGCTCAAGCTCACCCTACAATTTGATTTGAATAACATTAACTTTCTACATCTTTCTATTTCAATTTCCGCTACTGGTGGAGTCTCTACTGACGCTTATAGAAAAAAAACACTGCCAGAAATAACATCCTACATAGTTCCATCTTTCTTTTGAAGTTCATCATTAATAGTATCACCTATGGTGAATGCATAAGGACGCACAGAAATTGCACAACACCTTTAAAAACAGAGCACGTAAGCTAAGAACACGAATATTAGCACAAGGGTTTAGTCAAATTATTGACCCGAGGAAAGACAGAGATACTCTGATTATTCCGCAACTAAAAGTTTGTGATCTCAATGGTCCAGTGCAGTTTGTGGGAACCTATTCCATTAAACAGATTCTATATCATCTATTTTTCATAAACATCTAGCAGTACTTTATTGTGACCTGAACTTCGCTGAATTTAACAATAAAATTTAGTCGATACAGATCACAGAATTTAAAAGACACATTAGTAACAGGTCACCTTACGTTCCCATACCATCATAACAGCAGATTTAAAGGGTCTTACCCATGTAGAAATTGTAAGGCTTGCACTTGTATAGTACTACAAAACAGGTCACTCAAAACCATATCTGTGATATTAATGAATATCCGAATTGTAATTTAATCTTGGTGATTTAATGTCGGACATGTCCCTGTGGTCTCCGTTACATTGGTAAGACCACAAGGAAATTGAAACAATGGATTTTTGAACATGTTCTATCATCCGAATGAGATAGTAACAATTTCAAGACCTTAACCCCCAATAGCAAAACACTTCCTCTTTCCTCTTAATGCATAAGTCAAGGATCTAAAAAACTTATACTATACAAAAAAATACATCTCAGTCTTAGAGGTAGAGATCTTAACAAATTTATCTCAGACAGAAACCCATTGGATCTCTTTGATGGACGTCTTAGCTCCATCAGGCTTGAATGAAAATGATTCTGTATGTCTATAGTTTTATTGGTTTGCATATCTTGTAAGTGTTTTCTTATCAGGAATTGCCCAATATATAGTTTTATAGGGGACCTGTATAATATATGGGAATGACTTTTTCTGAATTTAAATACACATTCAGTAACCCTCCATGGTTCTCGGCTCCTATTTTGTACTGATAGACACCCCCCAATTAGGTATCAAAAGATAATGTTACGTTTACATATGAAATTATATTTCCATCCAAGATATCTTCCTTGTGGATGCTTAGCCAGCAACTAGAGTCAGTGGCTGATTCAGAGTGATTGGCTTTCCCGATTATATATTAACAGTTTACTATTATGCTGCACACAATTGATATACATGCCATGATACACATCGCTGATTACAATTTATACAATCTGGTATTTCAATTAATTGGTAGGTATACATAGTGCATGGTTTATCCTCGTCGTTTGACATGGTAGGATATCAATCTATTGCTATAAATTGTATTAGTTTTGTATAAGTTTTCCTCAAGCTCACAGACGTCTCCACTCTGCTACATACCATTATGTTAACGGATTTCTCAATGTATTCATTTCTTTAGATATTGTCTAATTTTCCAATTTAGAGATTTGAAATGGTCCCTTCTAGAGCTGATAAGTGTAACAATCTTTAAATGGTAACATGATTGATCCATATAATTGATACATTGTATGTTATCAGTCTAATATAAACTAAATTTTGACTGATATTTAGATCATATGAGTATTTGTGTAAGTCAGTTTCACAACTCAGAAATTAGGGACATTTATGTAGCAGATAGGACTTTTGGGATATACTTATTTGTGTATACCAATTGGATCTCACTGTAATTTGTGAACGATCTCTCTCTGCCATGTGGTTTGGCATATCAAGATGTACAACGCTTACAGGTATGGTTACTTTATTTCATTTTGATGTATTATCTTTTTTTACGCCAGAGGTTTTGCCCTGTTATTGGATTATACGGTCTTCTATGCTCTACCCGTGTCTACCGGGTGCTCCGGTCTCCTCCCACACTCGGAAAACATGATGGTAGGTTGACTGGCTACTGAATAAATTAAGCCGTGTGTGTGTGTGTGTGTAAACTTAGAATGTAGTAGCTCCACTGAGGCAGGGACTGATGTGAGCATGAAATATTCTCTGTAAAGTACTACGTAATCCGATAGCGCTATATAAAAACCTGATAATAAATAACACCCCACTTTCTACGTTTTCTATTGATTTTTGGATTTCCTACTGGTTCTTCTTTGATTGGCCAGTCATACTATTTAATTCTTTCTTTGTGTGGTCACACATCACCTATAAACAAGCTTAATCTGCAAATATATTATACGTCCGTTACTCTGAATACGGGCCAGGGAGAGATATTAGTAGCAGAAAGAGAAAAGTAGTGATGTCCCTTTATAGATTGTCGGTATGACCTCACCTAGTTTACTCTAGAATATGCCATTTCTCCAGAAAGACAAATACATTAGAGACCGTGCAAAGAAGAGCAACTAAAATGGTACATGGCATGTGTCACAAAACATACCAAGAAAGGCTATAGAGGAACACAACATGTATAGCTTGGAGCAGAGAAGGTAAAGGGGGGATATGATAGCAACTTTCAAATATATAAAATGTTGTGACCAGCTAGAGGAAGGTGGCATTTTTCAAAGTAAGAGGTGTAATAGAACACGAGGGCATGAATATAAACTGGTAGAGAAAATGTGCTGAAAAATTACTTTGCTGAAAGGGTGATATATAAGTGGAATAGCCTACCATCTGAGGTGGTTGAGGCTAACACAGTAGAACAACTTAAACATGCTTGAGATGAATATAAGTATATCCTAAATCTCAATCTAAATTTAGAGTAAATAGGGTCTTGGGTCAGTATAGTTTTAAATAAACTACTGGGCAGACTGGATGGAACATGTGGCTCTTATCTGCCATCACTTTCTATGTTACTTTAAGCTATGCCTAGTGAGTCCATCTTTCAAAGGTCTTTACTTTGGGGGAAGGGGACGATGACCAATCAAATGGACTGCTAGGTAATAGACTTAAGTGTAATTTTCATCAGTCACTTTAACTTGAAGCTTTAAAAAGATTTCACACTTCTGAGAGGAAGAGCAGAAGTATGCACCTTTTCTAAGTAAGCCTCCCTTTATTCCCCTAAGACAGATGAATGGGACATGAGCTGGCAGACAAAATTATTAGGGCATTTTACCCAGTCATCAGGCTTTGAATTAGGTATCAAGCTTAAATACAGTATGCAGGCAACAGAGCGATTTAAAAACAGATACTAAATCCATGCAAACAATGAGGAAGTTACATTACAACCTACATAAAATGCTTTTATACACTCGAGTAACGGTTACTATGCATTATTATGTTTGACTATGTGAAAAGTGAATGACAATTACCAAATGAACTAAATGAATTATCATACTACAATGCCAGTCACTACACTGCTGTGCTCAAGTAAAAAAAGGAAAGAATCTACGGTCATCCCATAAAACAGAGGATCAAAATATGTAAACCAAAACATTCAACTTACGTTGGGTACAGGCTGGAGGATTTTATGTTAATTATCATGTAGATCACATGATAAATAACAGTATTAAGTAACATCTTACCAATGTGCACTGTCTGACAATGCAGTTTAACAGCATCTGATCATTAGATTTATTGGAAACAGCTCATTTTCACAAACCTGAATTACTTTCACTTTCATTGGCAGCAGCATAGGTTATGGGGAAAATAGAGACAGATACAGCAATGCATTGTTTCAGTGTGTACAGAAGAATCCTTAAACAAATCAGAAACGTAATTGTGAGTATTATCATGAAATATTTGTCATTGTTCAAAAAGGAGTACAGAGTACACGTAACAGTCTGGTTTGTAAAGAGGAAAATAATTTTAAAATACACATGCACCTTTACTAGATAAAACTAATTGCACACATCCCATATTTGTTCATTTCTTGATCAGTAACTAATGATGCTAAAAAGTTGTATAGTTCTGGTAGCAAGCTATTATTAGTAATAAAAGTAAAATATAGTCATACCAATTCTTTAAAACCGCAATATTCCATAGGTTTTACTCCACTTGAAAAAATGACACATCACACATGCTGGCTTTCACTTTTCCAGGCTTTTCATTTCCTCTATATTGAACTGCAGGAAATAATCTGCTTCCCTCTGACAATGGTCAGCTTCCTAGAAATGGAATGTAATAGCAAGTGTGCTGCAATACAGAACATTGTTCTGCCATGAGATTAAATTGAAAAGATACCAGCATCTATAGTGTCCAAACATGCATATACGATGCACCTGTTCCTAACACCTGCACTTTAAATAAGGATTATGTGTATGAATTTATTTGCTTGCTGTTCCATTTGAAGCTATATCATGCATGCTGGTGTTTAGAATGTTAGACTGAAGACATGAAGCTTGAAATGATAAGAGTTGCATGTTACAATGTATGAGCATTGCATTATATACCAAGTGAAGCATGAAAAATTTATATTTTAAAGAATCAATCAAATATGACACAGAACAGATGGTCCCTACTGACCTGCAGCATAGACCCTACCTAGTAATATAAACTGACTAAGCAGCTTATAGTTATTTACAAATCTACAGACACAAGACAGCTAAAGAAAATTTGAAGTCTCTGAGACATGAGCTAAATTAATATGAAAGGTCTTTCTTTTTCGATAAGTAACAAAAACGATTTGGCAAGCCAATGGTGCTGAAAAAAAAGTATAATATAGTACATTCCTTACTGCTTGGTCATCTGTTTTATGGCAAAGCAATTCTCCATTGAGCTCCCTATAAAAATTTAATATATTGTTCTAAGACATCAGAAAACTTATATATATTTCATACCTAATAATAAGGACGCAATCTATAAATCCTACATTACTTACTTTCAACAGTCAGTTTTGACACTTGGCCATCTCTGATTATTGTAATGGAGAAGGATGATTTTGGTTCTACAGTTTATTTAGTATACTCCGGTGTGAACCTAGAATCACCTTAGGGAAGAATTATATTGTTTTTATTTATAGTTTACTTAACACAATGCCATTTTTACCAGACTGATCTATTTTACGTGTGAATGATGTGGAAATGCAAGTTTGAATCGAACAAGGAGATCGACACCTGTCAGATAAAATTCTGACATTTCATGTGTTAGACACTACAATGGAAGGAGAGAGGACAGAGCGCAGAGAGATATATTTACAATCATCATTCTGCAAGACCCCCTCTACCTAAACATAACATTTTTTGTTACATATAATAAAAATATCTTATAATGGTATATGAAAGACACAATTGATGAAAACGTTTAACTCTAAAAGGAAACTTTTTCTTTGTGAGAAGCCTTAGCATTAACCTTAAAATATTTATCATTTAAATGAATAGTTCTTGAATGCTGCTTTTGAATAGTAATTAATAACCAACCAACCACTATATACTAGAATTAACTACACCTTTAAAAGACAATGGGCCTGATCCAGAACAACGCTGCAAAGCGAATTTACGTGTGGCGGAGACGTAAAATCGCTGTTTAGAACGCAATGTGCATGCGCACCATAGAAAATACGCACATTCACGTAGCGTAATTGTGAACATATGGGCCATTCACGTATGTGTCACGTAAATACTTATGTGTGGGTGTGCCAAATTTACGTTACTCCAAAATACGTCTGAAATACGTGAAGTAGGGGGGGGGGAAAATACGTCTGAAATACGTGAAGTAGGCGGGGGGTGGTATTTAAAGTGTACAGTATGGGCGTGCTTAGCTGTATAAATTCGTTCAGCCCATACGTACGTGTGCGTATGACAACGGTTACATGTGAAAAAGTTAAGGTAGGGTTTGGGAAGCGTATCTTGACAAAATACGTCCGTGCAAGGGGTGTGCTGAGGGGAGTGTAGCGTACTTACGTGCACGAAAATACGCTCCGCGAGCGCACGGCACACGTAGTTCTGAATCTACCCCAATGTCATGGTGCAAACTAATAAAAGGGCTGGACTAGGAACAATCACTTGACAAAGCAGTTAATTATGGTTTAGGGAGATCATAACTCTAGTTCATAATTCCAAACCTCTTTTTTTTAATCCATTACAAATGATATCACAAAGTGGCTATATATGCATGAGTTGGCATGTGAGGCACTAGCGAGTTCCAGTATTTTAGGACTTTCATAGAAACAATGGAAGTCTATATGATGCTTTAGGAAAAGCTTTATGGCAAGTATGTTTTAAGAAACCACAAAAAATACAAAACCATGAGTGTTTTAGCAGAAATAAAGAAATTTGCACTGGAGAGGATTGCAAATTATAGGATACATATAAAATTAAAGGATATGCCTTTATAACTAAAAAGTTCTCATGGTATAGGTCTATTTCCGTACAGTAAAGGACAAGCTTCCAGCAAATTAACATGGGGAATTCCGCACACTCACATATGTAAATCAAGTTCCTTTGCTCTAAATAAAAACTTAACCAAAATATCAAAGATCCTGTTAACTATAAAGCGATCAAGCACTGACAAAAAAAAACAGATGGTAGCAATGACCAATTTACAGTTAATGGTAGAAATTACAAGGAAATCAAATTCATATGAAATGATTTTGTTCTTCACTGATTGTAGGAGAAATGTTAAGTGTTAAAGGTTAGTGTCTTTGGGGTAGATCCACAACTAAGTACGCTAGCCGCGGACGTAAAAAAAACGCTGTTTTGTACTGCACATGGGCACAGCAGATGTTACGCCACGTAACTCTGAACATACGTACCAGCATCGTATCAACAGTATAACTATGTACGAAGGGCCGTGCCAATCATACGACAGCCGTAATTACGCTTCGGAGGCAGGGTGAGGCATTTAAACCATATGGTATGGGCGTGCTTAGGCAGGTACGTACGTGTAGCCTTTACGTACGTCAGTAGTTACGCTGTGTAAAGTTAAGGTAGGGCTCGGCAAGCATAAAACGGCCAAAGTATGTACGAGCGGGAGTGCACAGTAAACACGCTACGCGAGGAACCGCAATGGAAACGTAGCTCTGGATCTGGCCTTTTAATTGTAAAACATAGGAATATTACATATCAAACATTAATTGTATACGGGTAAATGAGTGGTGCAAATTTTCATTAGCAAAGGTTAAGACCCAACACAACTGCATTATGAACAAACAAAATATAATGGCATATGATTACATACTTGAGCTTGCCAAGCCTGTATTTATTCAGAGGCAACTTCAGTCACATAAAATAGATAGCAGATAAATTACTGCAAAATTATTATGCTTTCATCAGAGAATTATTTGGAGCAGACTAGGGCAAACTATAGCTATTACGGTTTTGTATAACTACAAGTCACTGCAAATTCTGTGTATGATTTCTTAAGCATTAGTTCACATGATAGTAAACTGCCTGAGGTAAATTTAAAGTAATATTAAATAAAGCATTACTAGATCAAAGTGACAGCTCATGATGTTCATAGAACCAATGTTAATAGTTTATATAGAATATGCCCTAAAAAATCAAAACAACTGTGTATGAAATCCAGTTAGCCAGCAATGATGTATATAGACAAACAGTGTTTGCAATGATATTGTTTGAAGGTTAGACTTGTGGGTAAATCATTAACTATGCTCTAATTTTTGCATATTTTTGACTTAAAGATGCAGCCAATCAATCAAATTAGAGACTGCATTATACAACTGTCAGAGATACTACTATGAAGACTTTTTTTGTGGTTTGCAAATCTATTGCATATGGATGAGAAGAGTACATGAAGCCCAGAAGAGACGATGATGGGTTCATGATAATATGCATGGCTGGGCAACATGGAAACTCAGGCTGTGATTCAGAGTTTAAAAAAGAGGAAAACCTTGGCAAAACCATATTGATTTCAGGGGGAGTGAAATTAATGTTATTCTATGCATGCAGGGAGAATACTTTGCTTTAGGACACAGATACTGTAAAACTTAACTTTTACATTGTTATTTATACCGCTTTCATATCACCACTTTTTAAAAACATGTGATTTTCAAACAAAGGTTTTTGCTGGGCGGATTGGCGTATGTATATGTAATA
>WWET01001409.1:170162-186170 GCA_011038615.1 Limnodynastes dumerilii | reverse complement strand
TACATATATATATATATATATATACGCCTGTGAATGTGTGCTTCATAGCTGGCCCTACCTATACCCAAAATAGTCAATATCATAACATAACAGAGTCCCTGCATTCCACTTGGAAATCCCCTGGACTTGTCTGGCATTCTTTGCATGAATGTAGCTCAGCAGACACTCCTTTTTGGAATGAGAACATGAAACCTGATACTGCATAAGCCTCTCACTTTATTGAACGGTTATTTTAATGGATATGTATGTGAACATTCTTTCTAGGCAAAACATAAAAGCTGTGTATATTACCAGGTCTACCACCTCCTCCAAAAAGTGTAAATGACCATTTTATACCACATTGTAATACAAATGACATAGCAGAATATTAAAAAATATTATGTAAATGATAATATTTATTTCATAAACTTTTGTTATCACCATTAATAAATCCATGTAATGTTTATTCACTCACTGTCCAAATAATAAACATTATTCTTAGGACATAACTACATGATAACCAGTAAACAATGTTAGCTGCTAACGGTTGCAATACAACAATTACTAATTCATAGATGATCTTTTTCTGTAAAGCTCTTCGGCAGAATGAAGCACTGCTATCATACAACAGTGGTTTCATCTCATACAGCAAGCTGAAATGGTGCTTTACAGTTGACCTCTCAAGAAGAAAAAAAAAAATCAGCACGAGGTCAAGTCTCAGTATTAAAACAGTGTGTTATATGAGCATCTATTTATCCACTTAGCTGCATAGAAAAAGCTTTCAAAACAATTGAAAGATTACATCATGCAATATCAGCATTAGATGAGGGGTTGCACTCAACCCTGCATGACCTGTTTTGTCATCTAATGTTGTCACATACTAATGTGTTGCTATCAAACAACAAACATACATTAAAATAGTGCTAGAGAGAAGAAATATTAATCACTTAAGAATACTGAATTGCAATTGGAGGATACATAAGCATAAAAAAATTCTTAAACTATTTTATAAAAAAATAGACGTATAAGAACTGTTGGATCATATAGCTCATTGGGTCAGATACAGAACTTAAAGTCAGGGGACCTACAAAAGTCGACTGCTCAAGTCTCCTGACAAGTAACATCAGCATGCAAACGCCAGACGATATGCAAGCATTCCACCAGCCCTTCACTTACACATGCCAAATCCCTACCTTACAGGCGTGGACAGGCATCAAATGAAGGGCCGTGGGCAAGGTACTACTACCGAAACAGGGGAGTTACAGGAGCGCGCATTCCCCTCTGCCTTTCGTAAATACAGAAAACACAGAGGTATGGATCTAGCCCTTTTATTCTTGAATCTTTATTTGTGCATTTGCATTTAGAGTTGAACTAGGACAGCCTCCTCACAATTCTATGATATGCAATGATTTAACATTTACAAACCACCCCTCCCCACAAGTGTAACAATTTGCTTTCCTCGCCACTCATATTTTGCATAATCAGTGCATAACTGCTTTCCAAACAGTTCTCAGGCATTCCTAAAAGAGCAGGTTTTACAGGTCTCCTCACAGAACCACAAGTAGCTTATTTACACACGATGATCCAAGACATTCAGTAACAAAGAAATGTTTGCTCTAGGAGACCAAGGACATATACACTGGACCATGGGCTAGAGTTTGATCAACACGGGCCTAGGACTTTGCAGAGACAGATCAAAACAGACTGTTGAAATAATTAGTTTGGTATCACTGAAAGACACTATTGTAATTTGTTTTTAAGAATCAATTACTTTGTGGTGTTATAAGGAAACCACCAAACATTAAGGTTACCACAAAACAACACACTGAGGGCACAAGGTAAGAGTGCTCACTGCTGGATAAGCTTCCTCTGTATACAAAACAATGTTTGAGAATCAAGCCGAATATTTTAGATAGCAGCATGCCTATCAACTTTCTCCATGTGAGAAAAAGAAAACCAAGAGGAAAAGACATTCCTCTGACAGACGCCAATAAAACCTACAGATTCACCACCTTTTCTGCCCTGTCCACACACCCTCCAATCCAATCCAACAATTGGACTTCTATAATTAGTGATTTTCTTCAGGGGCTGTTTGTATTTATTTTTTAATATATATTATATTGGCACGCAATAATATCATTGCTATGTACTGTTGTACCAAGTTACAGACCCTTTTGCAAGGCCCAAGAAAAGATAATATATAGGAGAAGTAGTTTTACTTATTATATTTAATTTAAGCTTTTTTCATCTAAATCTTATTAGTATTAATACTATCTTCCCAGAAAGCATTATAAACTATTTACGCGACACTCACCAACTCAATCAATTCAGTTGCAGTATTCAGAGTTTGCATTTGGTGGACACCGAAGACACAAGCCAACAAATAGACCTTTCTTCAATGCTGGATTTAAGGCTTACAGAAATGATTACTAGACATGATTATTTTCACTCTAATTAAATAAATGTTGAGAAATGGGAAAAAAATAGATATATTATTCCCAATTGTAACAGTCTACCTTTAGTCTCATTTTCTGTTATTCCCGTCATCTTTTCTCTTTCTTGCAATTCTCTCACTGTCCCTGTTTCTGTGGAGGCAATCCAATCTTATCGGACTGCAGCCAGTCACATGAGCTTACTAAGGTCAGGGGAAATTCCTTTGCATTGCTGGGAATATAGATTATATGTTCCTTGCAGTCATTTTAGTGCAAAACTTGGAAAGCATTAAGAGTAAATGGGGAAAATATACAATAGGAAGAGAAATAGAAGCTGAGGGGCCACTTCAGATGGTAAAACTTTGCAGAGCAACCTTTCAGGATAAGAGCTCAGTATGAAGGAGCCTGTATGAACAGCAATCAGTAACTACATCATGCTGCCCCTTAATACACTTGTATTACATTTTCATATGATTTTATAATTGTACTTTTATATTGTATAATGTGACTTGCACATATACGATATTGATTAAGTTTAACACTAAAATGTAGAATACAAACCAGTGAAAAGGAAAACAAAGCGCAATCTACACTTAAAGCAATCTGAAGTTGACACTGCTTAGAGACTAGGGAACTGATTGACAGTTAAGAAGTTGCAGCTGTGTGTGTGCATAAACGGCTAAACCGCACATGCGTAGTACTCTTATTTATGCGGTCCACATAGGATTAAGAACGGTGATCCCTTAAAAGCAATTTACAGAGCCATTCCTAAGGAGATAAGTAAGAAAGGGGGTGCTAGGAATAAAGCTAAGAAAAGTTGAAGTGGGGAGGCATATAAATGGGGCAGACAGGGCGCGGTTTACTTAAGGACGTGCATACTTTAGCAGCTTAAGAAGATACATACGTTTCAAGGGAGTTGCCATGCATATAATCGCAAATCCATTAGTTCTTAGCTTCCTTCTTAACTGTAAATCATGTCATAGATGTATGGGACAAAGTCCATGAACTAAAGTGTTGTAAAAGCCTATCAGACTAACCCCCCATGTCCCGCAGTCTAACCCTAACCTTCTATCAGTCTAACATTAACACTCCATGTCCCACAGCCTATCTTAACTTTCCCCAGCTCGCTACAGCCTGTCCCTGTACAGTGCTCTCCACAGAAAATTTTGCCAGCTGGGTAGTATTAAATAGTAGCTGGCTGGGGGTAGTGTGATACTTTGCAATAAATACTTGACGGGATCCAGACATCTGTTCTTACCGCAAAGCTCTTTGCTGTCACTGCGCTACTGGGATCTAAGCTTCTGAGGCATCAGCATCTGCCTGTCTTGTAAGTATTTTGTTCTGTGGCTGCGACCTACTGGTGGAGACAACAAGATAGGGCTGGTGCTAGGGTGTTCAGCACCCCCAAACTATAAATGTATGAACTCCTGTTCACATTAAAATATCCATGTGAGTGCTTACTTTTATCCAGTGAAACTTCCTCACATACACACACTTGTGCACAATCTCCCCCACTTTGTGTGTCTCCAAACATCACCTTCAGCGTTTTCAGCCATCCAACATTCCCTTTCTTGTTTATTTCCAGCCATCCAACATCCCCCAGTGTCTTCAACCTTCCAATATCTCCACTTGCGTCTCCAGTTATTAAATCTCCCCCTGCCTTGTGTGTATACAAATAACCAATCCCCAACCGATCTCTTTAAAACCTCTCATATAATTGCTTTACTCCTCTGATTGTGAATGACGCTTATGTGACCTTAGGTCATGCCAGCGTCACACTGAAGAAAGCTGCAGGTACTGTAGCGCCAGCAAGCCTTTGCAGCCATCAGAGGATAGCTAGAGATCACAATCAACATTTTGGTCAGGTGGTAAGCTAAAATAGCCAAGTGGAGCACAGCACTGGGAAGAACACTGCTGTAACCCGCTGCAGCATAATTTGCTATTGGGAACAGGTACTTTGCCATAGGGCCGATTCCCAACATGAATATTTGTAATCCATACAATTTCAGCACTGATACATCTACGATTAAGCTGTCGGCCCTACCATTGTGGAAACTGAGCTCATCTGCCCGGCAACTGCATCCCAAAAGGTTATCAGTGTTGAAATGACTGGTCACTTTTATACATGTCAGTCATAACATACCAGTACTGAAAAGCAGATAAAAAATGTTCTATGGAGTGGAGATGGTGTGAAGTCGGTCATACACTAGAGCAATTATTAGTCCAATCAGTCAGGTATTGGTAGTTCGCACCAATAATTGCTGTAGTGTGTAGCACCAAAAGGTTTTACAAAAAACAGACAAAAGTCCTAAATTGCTTGGTCGAATATCTTATTGCTTAAAATTCTTGACTGGTATTCGGAACAAAGCTAGAGATATTTTCAAATGCATGAAGTTGTTTTGGGGGTTACCATGGCAACCAGCCACACACTATAAATTATTGTTCACAGCAGCAAGTAGAGTGTGGCATTGATATTGTGATTTTTCCCTAGCGGGAAATTGTTCTATTTATCAGATAGCCAGCTTCTATCTATAGAAGACTTATTTATGTGGAGAAGGCAGGTTAATGTTATCTACATAGCTACAGCATGCTATATGTAGTGATAAGATTGGAAGAGAATAAAAAGGGAAATATAGAAATAAATGTGTGGATTGGTTCTATGAACATTTCAATATAAGGTAACAAGCAGTATAGTATAGTAAGAAAAAAACCGGTTACATAGTGCTGTAACATAGGATACATATCAGATGGGTGTGGTTCAAACTGAGAACAGTCCTTTTTCAAAGAGCTGTTTTCAACACTTAATTTCCAAAAACAGAGCCCATCTGATATTTCCCCAAAACTTATAATTCTTAACCTAACATTAAGTCTTCCCTTCTCCATCCATGTCCTGCCCGCAGTCTAACCACAAGTCTCCCCATCCAAACTCTATCTCCTCCCCACAGCCTATCCTAAGTCTTCCCTTCTCCCATCTATCCCCTCGCCATAGACTAACCCTTAATACCCTAGTAAACTACATCCCCTCCACTGCACTAACCTGTCCAGCCGCTGTAGCATCAGGAACCGTCAGGCCTGTTGGCAGGTCTGCATCGTGATTTTCGTAATGAGGCCATTTTATAAAATACCCACAGCTGAAAATTAGCTGTTGGCTGTGTGTATGTAAAAAAAGGCAGTTCTCAGCAGTGCACGCAACTTATATCAGATAAAGGACAATGGGAACAGTGGGCTTGTAGAAGCGGAGACCAGTGCAGGATAAACAAGTGACTTCCCCAGAGCGAAAGCAGAAAGAGAGCTTTACATTTCATATTTCTGCTGTTTCTTGTCTGTTATACCCCCAAAGGCTGTCCCAATTCTATATACACACACACACACACACACAGTATACTTGGTTTCTTTAAAAAGTTATTGGCTAGTTATCTTCAAACACCTTTTAAACTTTTTTTTTTTTTTTTTTTACATTTTAGAATTAGTTCATGCCATTCAAAATAACACAATTTTAACATGTAAAGCTGGCCATACACTAAGACGATTATTGGTCCCAGCAGGGGGTGGGCTTAAGCTGGCCATACACTAGGATGATTATCGGTCCCAGCAGGGGGTGGGCCGATAAATGGGACGATTTCCCGCTAGGGAAATCTCCTGTTATCGGCACCATACACCTCCTCTGCTGGGACCGATAATCATAGCAGAAGAGGGGAGGGGGGAGGCAGCGCTCTCTATGGTGCTGCTGCAGAGCCATGTGCAAAGCTGCTCCGACAGCTTAGAGGTATACCTTCAAAGCTGTCAGAGCAGCATAGTGCATAGATCTGCAGCAGCGTCTATTGCAGGGAGTGGTAGAGATAGGGATCTGCCGAATCCACGCTTCACACAGCGCGGGTCCCTACCATTCCCTGCAATAGACGCTGCTGCAGATCTATGCACTATGCTGCTCTGACGGCTTTGAAGGTATACTTCTAGCTGTCAGAGCAGCTTTATACGTAGATCAGCAGCAGTGTCTATTACAAGGATAAGGAGCCATTCAGCTTGCTGATTGGCTCCCTTAAAATATCGTTTTTAAATATCGTTTTGAATCAAACCTGCATATCGTTTTAAATCAAACATGCTGAACGATCAAATAATCGCACCAGAGCGTTTCTGGTGCGTTTATTTGACGTTTCAAAAATTGATCTGTACCCTACACTAGAACGATTATTTGCCCGATCACCCAATAATTGGGAAATCGGGCCGATAATCGTCTAGTGTATGGCCAGCTATAAAGCAGTGGTTTCTCATTTAATACTATAATAAAAACCCATAGACAACTAATCTACAAAACAAACTGAATGCATTACATTTATTCCCAGGAACAAATTTGCACAGCAAGAAAAAAAATTAAATGAAGTATTTAAAATGTGCACTATGTATTGATTCAGCAAGCCTCATACAACAGTAATGTGTATGCACTTAATTCACAGGACAATTAAATCTTGGTTTAAAAGGCTCCAACTGCGAGGAACAAATGCAAGGGTTTACAAATTATACTGTCAGGAAGCCAATAATGGATCAGATTGTGAATACATCAAAACAAAGTTCACATGCTGTTTAGTCAAAAATAAGAAGCACTGGCAAAGAACTGATTCACATCCAAGGATAATGCTGGGAAGCAGAGCATGTTAAAAAATGTAGAGGTCAAAATGAATTGAAAAACACAACACCTACTTTGTATTTTAGTATAAATATTCAAGCCAAGCATCTTGTCCAATATCAAGGATCTGTGAGAAATCTAATCTAGAATAGGCCTGTCCAACCTGTGGCCGAACAGGTGTTGTAAAACTACGACTCCCAGCATGCTTTTTCAGGTAACAGCTATGTCTATGTAGTTAAAGCATGCTGGGAGTCATAGTTTCATGACACCTGTTGGGCCACAGGATGGACTGGACAGGCCTGGTCTAGAAAATGAAGAAAAGCTAAGGTTTTTGGTGAGACAATATATCATAACATGCATGATCTGATTGGAGCAGTAGCTTGCAAATCTATATGTATTTAGTTACACTACCACTTCATGAATTGGAAACTAAATGCAGGATTGTTTTACTCAGACAAATTGAAGAATGTCATGAGGGACACCAAACCCATCCAACACAAAACCATCACTCTTAAACAAAGACAGTGGCTATGAGGTAATGATTAGTGGCCCAATTAAATATTATTGTGATCACTCTTATTGAAGTGGGAAATTTTAAGGTAGGATACTGGGGTCAAAAGTCATGCTTATGCTGCATTCGGAAATCCAAACGTGGAGGAAAAAAAAAAAAAGGATTTGGTCAAAGGTGTAGTATACAAAAAAGGTGATGTAACAGAAGTTAACTTTCTATAAATTTAGTTATAGCTGTAATTAAAATATTGTATACAATTTATTGCTTTTGTACAAATACAAATAAGTTAGTAAATAAACCTCAAAATCAGGTCTGTTTATACTTCTAGTGTAGAAAGGTGTATAACCCTTATTTTTATAAAGATATTACATCTTTAACATACACAATAACCGCAATGCCATATTCCCAAAAAATGGATATATATATTGTTAAGTCCCATGACCAACCAGACACAGCATGGATACTCTGCTCCCCTTCTTATATTACATAAAAAATATTTGCTAGTGGAGTAATGAAAATTTAAGTAATCAACAACTATGGCAAGTCTGACCTCTTCATTAACTTTGATAACTGCTTAATCATTATATAAGTGGCTATTCAACTTAACTGATCAGCATTTCACAAATCAGCACATAGAACCGTATCCTGACCTCTGTGCAATTATCACAATCCGCATTTAAGAGGAGTGCGGATCCATATGACCACTGATCCACGCACAATCACTAAAACCCACCCCTACCATAAAATTTAAATGCTCCCTTCGTCCACCTTAGAAGGGGGGGTGTTAATCTAATTTGGAATGTGTAAAAATGTTTTATCATAAATACTGCACATAATTAAATGCTTTTGTACATTAAAGAGCCTTTAACACGATATAAGAAAGGAAAAAGTGAGCAAGTTTTTGTAGTCCTTGAAAATGAAAGGTAGTCACTAGCATAGGTAATAGCTGATTATATAAAAGTATTAACATTTCTTATTGATACCCAACAAAATTTAAATGAACCAAAAGTATTATGTGCAGTTCAGAAAAATAGCTCAGTAGCTCATAAGTAGACAGATCATGCTGCCCTAGTAAGCACCTTGACCTTTAGAACAGATGAAGCAGAACAAAAACTTTTTAGAAGCTATTAAACAAATCCTACAAAGACTGCAGTGTATTCATGGATTGTACATTTACTCTATAAAAGTAAACAAACACAGGAATTAACAAACAAGTTGATGTCATTTAGATACAGATAACAGAGTTTGCGCTGCGCATTCGTACACATGGTGTTTTTACAAAATGAAAGTCGTTACATTCCTTTACCCTATTGCACAACAGGCATAATTACAAGAATGTCTCTCTCCTTGTGTACTGGTGAATTCATTTTTGGTATGAAACAACTTAAACAGGGCTTCCACAATGACCTACTACAGACAGACCTCCATTAAATAGTCATTCAAATCTGGAATACATCTAAATTACTCTATTACTGTAAAATAACCATTTAGACTTTAGTCCATTACATATACACATACTCAGCAAAAACAATAAATACGTATAAAAAAGGTGCTAGTTTCCGTTTCTTAAGTTTTTACTCTAAATAAGTCAGATGCACATTTAAATATTTACCAAATCCCTAAAAATAAAATATGTATTCGACTTATTCCATAGTAACTATTTCTCAGACTGCAGAATATATTGTTTGTGGGGTTGGTCAAGCACCCAACAGCAGTATAGACAAGGCAGATCTCTCTGTAACCATTGTAAACGATATATTACAACACTTGTGAGATTTAGCATTATACTTCTAAGTACAAGTGAAAATATGTTGGGTGTGTTGGGAGCACACCCAGGCTCTCACATCGCTGGTAATAATATGCCTGTAGGTCTTCTCTGCAAGGCTTAGAGGGAAAATATTCAGATTTCGCTAGCTCAACAATTTCAACTAAACTCTGGGCTCTGGTTATTGTTTGAAGCTACGTGAATAGTCCTTTTATTTCAGAAAGCTACTTTACTATTCTCTACGTGAACTGAATGGTGCTTAGCACAAATGAGGAACGTACTGTAAGATGGAGCTGCAGGTAAGACGTCAATACTAACCCCCATAGGAGAAGTTAGCAGCCAGGAACTCCACGCTGCATTCCTGGGTTTAGTCAGCTAAAGCCCTGCACACACCCGCACCCCAGCAGGAACATACATCACGATTACAAAGTGGATGTCAAAGTCCAGTTACCACAGGGAAGCGGGGAATGATGTCACGCCACCCCCTGCCCCCACCATAAGAGATCCCTACAGCAGAATGGGGAGGCAAAGCCGTGTCCCCCAGCTCCAACAGGTGATGTGACATAAACATTACCAAGGGCCACTCACCCAAGTTGCCGGGCAGATGGCAAGGTGTCTAATCCAGCCTGAAGAGCGAACCTCCTGTGGCACCCATACCTGTGTGCAGAGCTCCGGGCTACAGATGCACGGCTTCCCTATGGATGAGAGCCGGGCACAGACACACCTGTGGGCGATGCACACATCCGCTCCCGAGCACAATACCAGACAGGAAACAGAAAAAAGAGAGAGGGAGGGAGAGACGAGTCCTCCCCTTCCAGCTCAGGATCGGGTTACAGGCTGGCTCTGGCTGTGCGGGGGAATGGAGGTGGGGGTTGAAGGGCTGATAAGTAACATCGCTGCTCCTCACACATTTTACCCATGGTTTAGTGCACTACCTCCCCTGACCTGAGGTGCATGTCCGTCTCTCACCAGGCTGCCTCCCGGCTCTCAGTGCATTGTGAGGGGATGAAGTGGCCATTCTCTGGTGAACTCTGTGGAAACGGGATTAACCCCCCTCCCATGCTCTGGGCTGTATCTTGGAATGGCATAGAGAAAAAGCTGCAACAAAATACTCGCATCTGAAACATACTGCAGTCAGAACGAACCCAGACTGCTTTTCTAGGAGAGATTCCTGTATATGCATCAGGGGAGAGGTGGTGGAGATTGGACTGCCCTACTGGGCAAATAAAGCAGTCTGCTTACTCTCACACACAGCAGAAAGTGTCAGGCTGCATTTTATTCTCTACTTACTGTCTGCTGTGTGTCCCGTCAGTGAGCATTATTTATTTATTTATTAACAGGTTTTTATATAGCGCCATCGGATTACGTAGCGCTTTACAATTTTAACAATTATTATATCAGAACTGGGTGGTGACAGACTGCGTCAGGGCCGGATTTCCCGCTAGGCATCCTAGGCGAGCACCTAGGGCCTGGCGGGCCCCCGGGCCTGAAATCTGGCCCTGGATTTAGGAGCAGCATCCTCCGTTAACGGGCTCAAGCCAGTAATATAGCTATTACTGGCTTTGGGCCACCATTCCCAGTAATGCACTGGGTGACGTCATGACGTCACACCAGTGCCACACCCCCGCACTGAATTTTAGTAAGCCTGAGCCCCGCGTTTCTTAGAGAAGAGCGCAGGGCTCAGTGTGAGAGGGATCGTGGCAGTAGCTCAGGTAGGAGACTGAAACGGAGGCTTACCAGGTAAGCAGTTATTTTTGTTTTGTTTCGTCTTTTTTCCATTAGATGCCAGTGCTGGGCAGAAATATATATATGACAGTAGGGTTTTTCTCTGTGTGTGTGTGTGTGTATATATGTATATATATGTATATATATATATATATATATATATACATACACATACATATATACACACACACACACACAGAGAAAAACCCTACTGTCATATATATATTTCTGCCCAGCACTGGCATCTAATGGAAAAAAGACGAAACAAAACAAAAATAACTGCTTACCTGGTAAGCCTCCGTTTCAGTCTCCTACCTGAGCTACTGCCACGATCCCTCTCACACTGAGCCCTGCGCTCTTCTCTAAGAAACGCGGGGCTCAGGCTTACTAAAATTCAGTGCGGGGGTGTGGCACTGGTGTGACGTCATGACGTCACCCAGTGCATTACTGGGAATGGTGGCCCAAAGCCAGTAATAGCTATATTACTGGCTTGAGCCCGTTAAAGGAGGATGCTGCTCCTAAATCCAGGGCCAGATTTCNTTGCTTTTCTACTATAAGTCTCTGAGTGCTGGTATTTTGCTGTTCCTATATATATATATATATATATATATATATAAAGTGTGTGTGGGTGTATATGTGTATATATATGTATATATGTATATGTGTATATGTGTGTGTTGTATATCACTTCATCGCTTCATTGGGAGGGGGGGCCTTCAAACCAGTATTTTGCTTAGGGCCCCGTGAAGTCTTAATCCGGCTCTGGTCTGGGTGGGTAAGAGGGCCCTGCCATATAGGATATTAGGGATTGATACATAAGGGAAAGTGCTATATAATCACACAGCAGACCAGCCAGCTTGCATTGTAAAAGTGCTCAGTGCTCTGTATGATCCAGTCACACAGCAGTGTTAGTAACAGAAATGAGGGGAATTTTAGTATAGAATGAAAGAGAAGAAGTTTGGTATAATCATAAAGTGATGGTCATATAATAAAGTTTGTTAGGTTGTGGAATTTGGTACGCTTCTCTGAAGAGGTGGGAGCGTTTCAGTGGCAAACGCAGGATTTTGAAAGGGGGGTTTCCAATGTGTGTAATACATGTGGGGGAAATTTGCATAGCTGCAAACGTTTTGGGGCCTGAAAACACAGCAAATAAGCTCCGCCGCGTCCTGCCCAAGCTCTTCTCCTGACCCACCCACAATGTCATACTGCACGAGGTAAAAACTACCCCTAGCGTTTGTGTGTGTGTGTGAGAGAGTTTTTTAGGGAATTAGAGTGTAGTGTAGCAGAGGTTGATGTGTGTAAAATTGTGAAGAGCTACTTAATATGATGGTACTGTAAAAAATAAAACATATGTAAAATGACAATACTGATAACTTGGTTGTACTATCTGACCACCAAGACGTTTATAATGTAGATTAGAACATAATAATAAATTCTACATTAAGGAATTGCATTGGTTATTGGCTATAACAAGTCCTGTTCTGATATTTTTTTTTTTATAGGTGATTTAGAAGTTACTACTTTTACACAGTAAAATAGTAGTATTTTATTGAAGTAACAGATATAATAGTAATAGCAGTATACAATGCATTAGTAGAGCAGGAACACATTACACAATGTACAGAGCCTGTCAGTGCATAAGCACTGTTGTATTTGTAGTGACCCATTTAGCATTCCCACCTGCTTTCCTATTGCGGCACAGGCCAGGACTATCTTCCTCCATGTCAGTTCGGATCATATGGCCGCTAAGCCATACCCCTTTCGCGGCACCCGCGAAACCACGCCCCTTTTTGAATTTTCACCTTTTTAAAATCATTTTTCAATATTTTTTAACATTTTTCAATCTGGGGGAGGTTTCTGGGCAACCAGAAACCCCCCCCTCCTGAGTGCGCCACTGTGTTTGAAAGTTTGGAGAGTAGAGGATAGTCTTAGTGGGTGAGGAAGGTTATTCCAGTGAGTGGGTGAGGCCCGGGAGAAGTCGTGTACCGGGAGTCAGAGCATTTGTTTAGTGTGGATGAGAGCTGTGAGGATCTAAGAGCACGAGCTTGGATATATCTTGAGATGAGTGAGGATATGTATGAAGGTGCAGTCGTATTGATTGTCTTGTAGGTTAGCAAAAGGATCTTGTATTTGATTCTGTAAAGTACAGGTAACTAATGTGTAGACTGACAGAGAAGAGAGGCTCTTGAAGAGCGTTTGTCAAGAAAAATCAGTCTAGCTGCTGGATGTAATACATTACATTCAAAAAGGTTTAAAAACAGCTGTGTGTAGCTTCAATCACCATTGGAGCCACATGGTTTAAATGCACTCAGGTAAGTAAATAACACAGGGCGTATCCTAAAATTATACGATGGGTACGATTTCAGATTGATGGGATGAACATTAAAGTTTTAGGGCTAGATTTACAAAACTGCGGAAAAGTGGTTGCTATGGGCAGCATCTGCAATCAGATTCTAGCTGATATTCACTAGTATCAAACAGAAATGTGAGAGCTACAATCTGATCGGTTGGTATGGGCAACAACTGAATATTTGCACAGTATAGTAGATTTAGCCCTTAGTCTAAGCTAAGTGGTTTCAGTGGCAAACACAGAATTTTTAAATTGTGGAGTATATTTGGAATATATACATGGCATACACCATAGCTCCCAACATTTAGATGCCTGCAATCAGGACAAAATAAGCCCCGCCTAACCTGCTTAAACTAACATATGGGCATATACTATACTATATGTGATTTATATTTGGGAATGGAATACTACAGTAAATTCCACCCAGCATTTGAAATCAGAAAGCGGGACAAAATAAGACCTGCCCCCACTCGACCAAAACTCTGCTCTGTTCTACTCAAACCTAACACACAAACTGAAACTTCCTACATGCTGTTACTTCTGTAGCAGATAGTTCAGAAGAACACACTCTGGTAGTAATTTATGATCATCTAGTTACATGCACTTTCTTTATCATACATTCCTGGGACTTGCACTGTGATCCTTTACTCTCAGAGGAATGGTCGAAGAAAACTGTTTTAAACATGCTTGCAGATCCTATCACGAACTTCCATACTGTGGTTTCTTATAGACACAGTGAGTCCCTACTCACACATACACACTTCTCCCTTAAGCAGTGTACACATTGTGGCTTTTCAGCAGAGAATCTTTCCAATCGCCCAATCAAAAGACCCTTTCACCAGATATTTTACCAGTGTGTACTGCTCAAAGATCTAATAGATGCAGTAAACACTTTCAAAAATCTTTCCATGGTTGATCTGCCATATTACAAGTTCCAAAAGATCAAATAAAAGATCACAGACCGTTTCAAAATATTTATTTAATTAATGAGGGGTGTTGACAGGAGGGAAGAGAGCCCTGCTCATAAAAGTGGAAAAACATGCTAAGTGGAAGGGGGCAACAAACAGGTGACACAGGGATGGGGAGGGTAGGTAAGCTTAGGTGAAGGAAGGATAGGTTAGCCTGAAGAAGTGCGCTTTAAGGGAGCGGTTTAAGGGTGTTGGATTGCCTGATAGGTTGTTCCAATGCAGAGGGGCAGCTCCGGAGAAGTCTTGGATGCGGGAGTGAGAGGTAGTTATCAGGTAGGAGTTGAGGCAGCAGCCACCAGCAGAGCTGACAGGTCGGGAGGGAGTGTGGATGGAGATAAGGGAGGAGAGACCCTTATAAGTTGTGGTGAGGTGCTTGAAGAGAATTCTGAAAGGGACAGAAAACTCTGGAACATCCATGAGGAGAGGGTTGAGGGAAGTCTGAAACTTTGGACATGAAAGAGAGGGGAAGAGGTTGGCAGAGGAGATATACATTTGAGTGTTGTCGGCATAAAGGGGGTGGTAAAAGCCAAAGGAGCTGATTAGGTCATCCAGAGTGGAGGTGTGGAGCTAGAAGAGAAGGGGACCAAGAACCAAACCCTGGGAAACACCAACAGGAAGTGGATTGGGACAGAGAAGGAGCAGTGCGAGTGATAGGAGGAGAACCAGAAGTGACAGTGATAGAGAGGCCAAGAGAGTGAAGGGTGTGGAGCAGGTGAGGGTGATCAACAGTGTCAAAGGCTGCCAATAGATCCAGGAGGATCAGAAAGGAGAAGTGGCCCTTAGATTTGGTGGAGAGGAGCTCGTTTGTGATCTTAATCAGGGCAGTTTCAGTGGAGGGGGCGGAACCGAGATTAGAAAGGATCCAGGATGGAGTTGTAGGTGAAATAGCTGATTGGATGGTTATACACAAGAGGAGCTCGTTTGTGACCTTAGGGCAGTTTTAGTGGAGGAGGCAGAACCCAGATTATAAATGATTATAAATGATCCAATCAGATTCTAGCTGACATTCTGTAGTATGTAATAAAAAAGTGAGAGCTAGAATCTGATTGGTTGCTATAGGCAACATCTCCACTTTTCCAAACCTGCAGCTTAATAAATCTGACCCCATGTCTCAAAATTGACTGACACATTTGCACTCACAGAGCCATGTGTTCTTTTATCAGTATTCGTGGCACTTATCTGTGGTGGAAACGTTCTGCATTTTCATGTCTTCACGCAGGATGGTATGCACAGAACCTGCGGAAATGTTGAGTTTGGAAGCCATCTCTCATACAGTCAATCAGCTGTCCTGCAAAACCACTTCTTCCACTTGTGCAATCGTGTTACCAGATCTGCTGGTGCGTCGTCGTGGCTGCTTTGGTTCATTTTCGCACTATATTTGTTCTCCTTCAAACTTTCAGATCCTTGAACATACAATTTCATGTCCATTACATGTTCACTACATGTTTCTTTCAACTGACGATGAATGTCAATGAGTGTTAACCCATATGATGGAGAAAACGGTTGATGACCGTAAAGAATGCCCGTATTTTAAAACATACCCCAAGTTCTACCTGCTTCCATTCCTGAGAGAAAAAAATAGGAGACCTTAGAACTTGAATGCATCTCGTACATTGGTATATTATGTGTATGGAAATGGCACAATATATACTAT
>WWET01001409.1:139343-170093 GCA_011038615.1 Limnodynastes dumerilii | reverse complement strand
TATATATAGTGTGCTTTTCCCAAATCTTATTACACCCCCATATTTTATATTATATGCCATTCCCAGAGCCCTTAAAATACACATATATAACACTTATATAGTGTTCCATCTCCTCATATACACTACATGTAGACTGTATTTCGTGTAAACTAAACTCAGATACACAGTATATAACTTCTCTTCTTTCTTATGTTCCATACCACCTCTTCTAAATGGCTATACCCCACCTTTTTAAATTTCTACTTTAACCACTGACTAGTACAACAGACTAAGTTGTAAGGGATGTGGGTCGCTGAGGAGAAGCAATCAATCTGCTGAAGAAAAATGATGGAGCTGCGGTATAAATGTAACCCCAACCCTTACGCTTATCCTGATCCTAACCCTCCCTTTCCATTACCCTAGCACTCCCTTCCCAACAGCCTGACCCTAAGACCCCCTTCTCCGCAGCTTTACCCTAAGTCTCACCTCCCCGCAGCCTAACCGTAAGACTCCCTTCCCCACAGCCTTCCCCTAAGTCTCCCATCCCCACAGTCTGACCCTAAAACTCACCATACACTCCTAACCCTTAAACTCCCCATACACTCCCCTGTAATGGTCACCTGTCTAGTGAGCCTGTGGTGGTGTGACGGGTCTGCAGCAGCGGTTTCCGAACGTATGAATGGGTAAGTATGCTAATCGGCATATTTATCCATTCATTAATAAAATCTTCTAAATAGTGCTATTTTCAAAACAGAGAAAGATGAAAATTAGCTTTTGGTTGTCTCTATTTCAGAAACAGCGTTTTCTCAGCAGTGACTGCATGCCGTTGTAAGGAGGTAGCAGTAATACTTGTATTTTAACCAGGTACAAAAGCAGGTGGCAGAGGACATATTTATAAAAAATACATTTGGGTTGAATTGAATATGTATAAAATGTACCTCAAAATCATTGCAAAAATATGTAAAAATAAATATATGGGTCCCCAAATAAAGGTTGAGGATCGTTGCTGTACATTATACAATAATCAGCTTATTTGTGCAATTATCGTATAATGTGTAACCAGTTTAAGGCCATAGAAATATCTTATATTAAATGTTTACAGATTTATCTACTTTATCCTTATTCTACTTGTCACACCACATGCAATCTCACCATTTGGTTCTTGTGGTCAAGAGTTGTTGGCAGTTTACAGACTTCCCATGATTGACAATCTAACTCTATTCCACCTCATTGGGATTTTTCTGATTACATGAGTACAGTCAACTGGACACTCACTGTATTGTCTGGTCCTGTGCACTGCTTCAGTGCCAGAGTTTCGGGTCTTTACTAATTCCCAATGTTAATTTGCCAGGCAAATGTGATAATGTATGCTTATATGACCATTTGGCTTAAACAGCCACAAGTGTTAGGGGCTAGAATTTCCACAAATGAGAAATTTATGTCTATTTGTGGTATTTAATTGTTTAATTTAGGTAATACAAGCTGATGTTCAACAGGAACAAAAACACATTTTACAAAATGTTTCATAATAGAAATTAATTAAATGTGCTTCCTTCAGGTAAGCCCATAAATTCTGTAGTTCCCACAATTTAAAAGCACATAGCGTGTCTAAATTAGCAAATACCTAGAAATAATTGAATTAGTCAGACTTTGCTGTTTAGACTTCCCTTTGTTATATTAAATAAACAACTCTTTTGACTAAATATTACTGATACTGCTACTTTCTACCTATCCACCCTTGCTTGTTTGTTTCCTCTTATCTGTACCCTTAAAATGTTTAATAAAATTCAATAAAATCTGGTTTAAAACAATGACCTTCATTGGGCCTCAGTGTTCTCCCCAGCGTGATTTAGCGCCTGGCTATTTTCACCGACCGCCAGGCTGAGACTACACATAGCATGACACAGTGGCAGAAGTACCGGAGGCAATGGAACCAGCACTTCTGAGTCGGACTGCAACCCACGCTGCAGAGCTGGCTATGCAATGCACAGCCGCCGCCCGCAGATCTCTTCACAAGACCCCAGCGTGACCTAAGGTCATGCTGGCGTCATAAATCAGCAGAGCGCGCCGCGGAGGAGAGAGCAGGAAGCATGAAGACGGCAAAGGTAAGAGATTATGGAATGGGGAATGGGGATTTAACTATCACGGAGGGGGCACACAGGGTAAGAGGCAGCATTAATAACACTGAATGGACACAATAAGGGGCAAAGTATAAGAAAAAACAACTCACCAATTAAGGCGCTAGGAATTATCTAATAGTACATTTTATCTTTTGATATAATTATAAAGTATTTTAATGGTTTAAAAAATATTAATTATAAGGAAATATAAAGGGATTTGGTGGACGCTGCTTTGTAGGGCTGGTTAAACCCAAATAGAAATAGGTACTAAAAGGAAGAAAACACCAGCACTATCCATCAATGCCCCTTGATCAACAGACCAGATGGTCTCTCCCTGCTAATTTTGTAATCACTGGAAGGTTGTGATTTTTACAATAGTGTGCATACCTAAAATTAGCAGGGACAGACCATCTGGTCTGTTGATCAAGGGGCATTGGTGGACAGCGCTGGTGTTTTCTTCCTTTTAGTACCTATTTCTATTTGGGTTTAACCAGCCCTACCAAGCAGCGTCCACCAAATCCTTTTATATTTCCTTATAATATTTTTTAAACCATTAAAATAATTTATATCAAAGGATAAAATGTACTAGTAGATCATTCCTAGCGCCTTAATTGGTGAATTGTTTTTTTTCTTATACTTTGCCCCTTATTGTGTCCATTCAGTGTTATTAATGCTGCCTCTTAACCTGTGTGCCCCCTCCGTGATTGTTAAATCCCCATTCCTAATCTCTTACCTTTGCCGTCTTCATGCTTCCTGCTCTCTCCTCCGCGGCGCGCTCTGCTGATTTATGACGCCAGCGTTACCTTAGGTCATGCTGGGGTCTTGTGAAGAGAGCTGTGGGCGGCTCTGAAGCGGGGTTTTCAGTCCGACTCAGAAGTGCTGGAAGGGAGAAGTGCTGGGAGGGAGGCAATGGACTTCATTTAAGGTAAATTAAATGAAGAAGTGCCCTATCACCCGGAAGCGAGCGCTTTAATTGCCTCCGGTACTTCCGCAACTGCGTCATGCTATGTGTAGTCTCAGCCGGGTGGTCAATGAAAATAGCCGGGCGGAGCACCCGGCTAAATCATACTGGGGACACTGCCAACCATATTCATCTTTAGTATGTAAAAACAGCATTCTGCACTGCAATCCACATAACTTAGGACCTGATTCACATTTAAGAAAGAATTTAGGAACGTTCCTAAATGTACGCATATAGCAGATAAGTAAGAACGATTCACAGATCCTAAAGAAAAATGCTAACCACAACCCTAGCTTCTTAGGAGCTAAGAACATTCTTTTCTTCATATGCGTATATTTAGGAACAGCTTTGTTTCCCAAATGAGAATCATGCGTATATTTAGGATTTTTAATATCCTCACGATTCACGGTTAAGCAAAGAAACACATTAATTGATTCAAATAAGAAGCAGATTGATTCTTAGGCTATGTTTTATAATTAACAAAAGTAACCCAAAAATGTAGAAAATTATTAAAATCATAATAATTATTGAAAGATTTATAAAGAACCATTCAGGTTTCAAAGCTGTTGTAACATAAATATCAAAATAATAAGTATCTACATAAATTAGGCCTAAACTAAATTTGTATCTCAAGGTCTCACACAAACAATGCAAACATGCTAAAAGTTTAATAAAAAAAATTATGTTTAAAAGATGCTTACAACAAACAATAAAATCATGCACACTGCAAATAAATGTAAATAATGAGTGCGTTTTAAATTTAAAGTCAAACACAAAATGGTAACATAACAGCAGTTTTAAATAATAAGCTTTTAACTGTTTCAATCAAAGTGAACACTTACATTCATTATAAACACGCAGCATGGGCTCTCTGTTAACCATGCAGATGTCAACTTAAGAATGGTAGGGGGCATTCTTATCTTTGTCCATGCATATGTTAGTTTCTGCAAGGCCTTCTTGACTGTGAGTCATTCCTAAGTCTCGAGGAACACCCATACTGTACATTAGTAGCCCAAATGCTGCTCATTTGCACTGAGTCTTGTTCCTAAGCATGCAGAAATCATCACATTCTCAAGCATGAATCATTCTTAAGTAGCCGTTCTTATCTGTGAATCCTTCTTACATGGTTTCAGTGTGTAGTTTTGAGTTCTGGGCATGCTCCGTTTAACCGTTCTAACATATAGCACTGAAATACCGTTCTTACTTAGTTGTGAATCGGTGTGTTTATTATAAAATGTATCCATACAATCATTGTGGGGTTTAATCTTGGGGCATGCTTTTTCCATTACATTACTCCCCCACCCGCCTCGTAAAAATTCCCGGGGAGAACAGTGGTCCTGATCCAGACCTACACTGCCCGGCGGTAATACGCCGGGCGTAAGATCAGCTGAAATGCTGCGCATGCGCCTAACAATTACAACATTTTTGTCTACTATTATTTCAAAGTGTCACATTCCATTACTCCCCCACCCGCCTCGTAAAAATTCCCGGGGAGAACAGTGGTCCTGATCCAGACCTACACTGCCCGGCGGTAATACGCCGGGCGTAAGATCAGCTGAAATGCTGGTCTGCGCATGCGCCGGCCAGATGTTGGCTGGCGTTACTACAGAAACGCCCAATTTAAGATCGGGCGTCCGTAGTATTAGTGTAGTAACAGCTGAGGGGGCGTCGTTACTATGCAAATGTTAGTGTAGGTAGGCGGGGGGAGGTAGTTTAATGAGGGAGGGAGGAAGGGGTTTGAGTTAATACGCTCCTGTCCAAGCGTATTTTCCCTTGCTTAGGCTGGCTGAAGTTAGAGTAGCCTTCAGCTGGCGTAAGTGAGGGAAAATATGCTCCAACAGGGGGGAGTGCACGCCGATACGCTGTGCTTTAGTAAGCACAGCACATCGGCGTAGGTCTGGATCAGGCCCATTGACCTTAACAGTAATAGGTAGTGTCAGAAATCACAGTTTGGGCATGCCTTAACTTGTCTCAAACAGAATCAAAATGAGGCTACTTTATATAAACCAGCCATATATTCTACTGGCGTCTCTGCAGAAGCAGAATACCAAGGTTTTAAAACATTATTGTAACATAGTAACTACAGGTTTTGTATCATAACATATTTATTTTAAAATAAAGATTATTGCATAATTATGTCTTAATTAGGATTATTATTTAAATGCAAAACGCACACATTTATTTAATAAGCCTACCCACTTTATTAACAGAAAGACCTTATACACACTTTGGTACAAAAAGGGAAAAGGAAATATGATCAGGTACATTGAATGATGGCAAAGGGGGAGCAAATCCATGCTGTACACGTTTTGAAATTCATTACAAAAAAAGTCAACAGCTGCATAGATTTTCTTAACTATAACACACAAATTAATAAAATCAATAAGCAGGGTTAATGGACATTGTTGTATGGGCCTTTAAATTTGAAATGTTCTCTGGGTGTCAAACGCATTGTCCATTGGTGTTGAGTCTGTCTACACTCAAGTGATGGAAGACTTTTGGGTGGTTACATTGAGTAAAACTGTCCAAGGCAGTGCAGATTATTAGTGTATATGTTTAACCAATGCATGTAATCAAAGAAAAAACAGTATGCAATACCATACCATCAGGCACCTTAAATAAGTATTTTAAGTTATAACAAACATCTGACATCCAGATTGAGTGTCCCTGGGTGACAGCTTCAGGGGCCGCTTGTATCTTTTTACCTCATTAGCACACCAAGGTCATTGGGTAATTAGTTTTCACCAGTTAAAATCAACATCTAATACATGCTATTGCCGTTATCTATCGAAGTATTAAAATTGTTTTAAATAGTTTTAAATTTGTCCAATTGTGCTGTTTTAGGATGGAGTTAATATAATTGATTATATTTTCAAAATAAGCATCTGGTAATCACTGCACTGTGCCCTCATGTTTCATAGTTTAAAATGTACAGTTATCTAGGAGAAATCCAACCATGAGGACCTTGATGGCGAAATATTTTTATATTGAAGAACTTTTCTACAAATACAGCTAGAAACACATGTTTTACACATTATAGCATTTTAATGCCCAGAAAAATATCCCCTGGAAAGTATACAGTTCTAAAGCTGGCCATACACTTGACGATTATCGGCCCGATCTCCCAGTTATTAGGTGATCGGGCAAATAATCGATCTAGTGTATGGTACAGATCAATTTTTGAAATGTCAAATAAACGCACCAGAAACACTCTGGTGCGATTATTTGATCTTTCAGCATGAAAAAACGAATGATTCACTTGGTATTGGCGCTAGAGGATAGTAAGGGAAGACAGGGTATAAACAGACAGACAATTGCATGTAGTATATAGCGTCTCCCGTCCGTTCAAAACAATATTCTGTCAGAGCAAGTCAATTCAAATGTGCCTTCCTAGAAGTTAGAAGGCAGCAGTATAATAAAGAATGGATAGACGATTCTAGCTCACAGTTTGTAGAGTGGTGGAAAGATTGTAGTCTCCTTCTCCCTGTATCGTCGATGTGAAGCTACCGCATGGAGATCCTGGCTTCTTGTGAACTTCTATCCAAGCCTCAATATGGACATCGCAGTTTGCGTTCCAAACTCTCCACGTGTAAAGAAAATATTTAAAGAGACAAAAAGGGAAGAAGCACGGATCGTGCAATTCAATTTATTTCGTGCGGGAGATGAGACATATAAATGAATGTACTCACAAAACATCTATATCAATAAAGGCATGTAGCAAATGTATTGCAAGTATGATGAATCTTATTATAAAATCGTTGCAATGTAGTCCAAAGTGTCCAAAAAAAGGGGGGTGCAGGTCATATGACAAAACAAAACAAAACTGCAGCACCAGCCAACGCGTTTCGATTACTAATCTTTCTCAAGGCAAAATAAATATAACATAAGGTGCTGAACAGTATATATAGAAAATAAGGACCTCCCACTTACTTCTAATTGGTTGATTTGTACAACAGATAATTGTGGGAAATTCGGACATTACACATGCAGATAAAATCTTATATAAATATGTTAAGATTACAAATATAAAAAATATATAAGACCATATAAATAAATTATGCAAATATGAATATTTGAAAAATATCAAAGCAATTTACACACATTATAAACCCATCATAAAAACCATTTTATTTCGAATTCTGCATTAAGTCCTCCCGGTTGCAGAGTACCCATGTTAAAAATCCATTGCATTTCAGTTCTTGCTAAAATTTCTATACTATTTGTTTCTCTCCATTTTGGTATTACTTTTTCTATACCAATTACTTTTGCTATGGAGTTACATGAACAATTATGTTTTTCTTTAAAATGTGATGATACACTGTGAGTTAAAAAACCTTTTTTAATATTGTTCAAATGCTCCGCCCACCTAGTTTTTAGTGGGCGGGTGGTCCTACCAATATATTGATAGCCGCATGTACATTCAATTAGATAAATCACATTTTTGGTTGAACATGTAATAAACTGCTTAATATTAAAAATTTGCCCAGTTTTTGTTGATTGGAAGGAAGTGGTTTTAGCAGCCTGTGTCACATGTGCGCGGCACATCATGCACATACCACATCTAAAAAAAAACTTTAGATTTTATTGTACTGTATTTTTGGGGCGACATGCGATAGGTACTTTTAGTAAGTGTTAAACCTAAATTTTTTGCCCTTTTATAAATAAATTTTGGGACTTTTGGGACAATGTCCTTTAATACTGGATCTGAATTTAAAAGATACCAGTTATTGCGAATGATTTTTTCCATAGATTTGTACTCTGCATTATATTGTGTGACAAAAGCTAGAGAGAAAGAATTATCTTTATTGGTTAGAAGTGATTTTTGTTTTTTAGGGTGTAATAACCCTGTTCTATCTAAAGAACAATTCTCCTCTATGTCCGTAGTAAGGGCTAACTCTTCATATCCCTTAGCTACGAACATACCTTTTAGAGTATTTGCCTGTCTTTTGTATTCTTCCTCATCTGTGCAATTTCATCTCAATTTAAAAAATTGTCCTCTAGGGACATTTTTGATCCAGTTGTTGTGATTACAGCTGTCCGTACTTATAAATGCATTCGAGTCAGTTGGCTTTATAAAATTTTTTACTTTTACCCTATCAGTTTCTTTGTAAATAGTAAGGTCAAGGAAATTAACTTGCTCCTGACTTATATTGAAGGTAAGTAAAATATTTTTATTATTATTATTTAATTCCTTACAAAAATCATCCAAGATATTTTTAGGGCCTCTCCACATAAAGATAATGTCATCTATGTAGCGGTAGTATTTCACAAGATGCGGTGCCCATCTTGGATTGTTCCATACCGTTTCCATCTCCCAAAGTGCCAAGAATAAATTTGCGTAACTGGGGGCCACTTTGGCCCCCATTGCCGTCCCGGTTCTCTGCAGATAGAAAGTGTCCCTAAAGAAAAAATAATTGTTTTCCAGTATGAAACGAATGCCTTCTATAACGAATGAATTCAGGACTGCTGTTTGCGGATTTAAAAATTGTTTAATACCCTCCACACCATCATCACGTTTGATGATGGTGTAGAGGGATGTGACATCTGCTGTCACCAAGTACGTTTCTCTATCACAGGCTGTGTTTTCAAATATATTGATAGTGGCAGTCGTATCTTTTAAATAAGATTTTATACAGATTACCAATGGTTGTAAGATGGAATCTATAAATTCCGAGAGTCTCGATGTTACGGAGTTTATCCCTGCCACTATTGGTCGGCCAGGGGGATGGGTCATACTCTTATGTACCTTTGATAATAGATATAAGGCAGGTATAGTTGGTGATGAAATATTTAGGAAGTCATAGACATTTTTATTAAAGGCTCCCAATTGCAAATGTTTGTTTATTAAATTTCTATATTTCTCAAGTATTTTCTGTGTGGGATCGCTCTTTAAGGGTGAGTATGTATTTTCTTCCCCCAATTGTCGTAAGGCTTCCTGTTCATAATCATACACATTCATCAAAACCAGACCCCCCCTTTGTCTGCCGGCTTAATTATAATAGTACTATTTTCCTGTAAGGATTTAACAGCTTCCGTCTCCGCTTTGGTCATATTTCTTTTATATTTAGCCTTCTTTGCATGTTTACATCTCAATTTTTCAAATTCTTTAGTGATTATTTTGTTAAAAGTTTCAATAAAGCATCCCTTATTGTAAACAGGATTAAAGATAGATTTGGCCCTAAATTTATCTTTTTCATTATTTATTTCTTCACCTTGACTTATGTTGTCATTAATCTTTTGTTTATGGAGAGCACAATGTCGCTTTAATGTGATTTTTCTTTTAAATTTCTGTAAGTCCACATATATATTGAAAGGGTTGGGTTTATTATACGGAGCAAATTTTAATCCCTTCTTTAGTACTTTCATTTCTATTTCTGTAGGAACATAGGGGTAGATCCTGAACTACGTGTGTGCATACGTATTTTAGCGGTGCGTATTTTCGTACACGTAAGGTCAATACACTCCCCACGGCACACCCCTTGCACGGACATATTTTCTCAAATTACGCGACCCAAACCCTACCTTAACTTTTCCTAACGTAACAGAATACGTCCGCTAACGGGCGTACAGACTACGCGAACGTACGCAGCTTAGCACGCCCATACTGTACACTTTAAATACCACCCCCCGCCTACTTCACGTAAAACGCACGTATTAATCACTAACGTAAATTTGGCACGCCCACACGTAAGTATTCACGTTAGCAATATGTGAATTATCCATACGTTTGAAAATACGCTACGTGAATGTGCGTATTTTCTGCGGTGCGCATGCGCAGTGCGTACAAATCTGCGAATTTACGTGCCCGCCACACGTAAATTCGTGGAAATGCGTAGTTCAGGATCTGCCCCATAGTCACTTAAGTTGTATATTTTAACTGTATCTCTTAAGGACCTTTGTTTTTGGATATTTTGTTTGATTTGACGCTTCTTTGCATTGTATGTTCTCCTAATTTTGGATTTAAAAGTCTTTTGTTTAATATTTGCTTTATTTTTACCCCTACTACCTCTTAGTTTATGTTTTATTTTTGTACAAATGGATATTGGATCCTGTTTATCGTTATTAGTTAAAGACTTTTTTGTCTGTTTATTTATTTCATTTCTAGTTGCTTCCTGGTTAACATTTCCAATATCATTTATTACTATATCCATCGGGGTATTTATAGGGTTGTTGCTCGTTATTTTCTCCCTGTATCTGAACGGGGTGAGTGAAAATCCAGAGGGGTTTCTTCTCTCAAAACTTCAAATCTATTTGTATGGTAACCCTCAAAGCCTTGAGAAAGATTACAACCGTAATCGAAACGCGTTGGCTGGTGCTGCAGTTTTGTTTTGTTTTGTCATATGACCTGCACCCCCCTTTTTTTGGACACTTTGGACTACATTGCAACGATTTTATAATAAGATTCATCATACTTGCAATACATTTGCTACATGCCTTTATTGATATAGATGTTTTGTGAGTACATTCATTTATATGTCTCATCTCCTGCACAAAATAAATTGAATTGCACGATCCGTGCTTCTTCCTTTTTTGTCTCTTTAAATATTTTCTTTACACGTGGAGAGTTTGGAACGCAAACTGCGATGTCCATATTGAGGCTTGGATAGAAGTTCACAAGAAGCCAGGATCTCCATGCGGTAGCTTCACATCGACGATATAGGGAGAAGGAGACTACAATCTTTCCACCACTCTACAAACTGTGAGCTAGAATCGTCTATCCATTCTTTATTATACTGCTGCCTTCTAACTTCTAGAAAGGCACATTTGAATTGACTTGCTCTGACAGAACATTGTTTTGAACGGACTGGGAGACGCTATATACTACATGCAACTGTCTGTCTGTTTATACCCTGTCTTCCCTTACTATCCTCTAGCGCCAATACCAAGTGAATCATTCGTTTTTTCATATTGCCATTTTTGTTAGGAGTGAGTGTTACTCCTTTCTTCACTGTGGTTAGGTAGCAAGTGTTGTGTTTATATCTGACGGTGCAAGCACTGAATTCCCCTCCAAACTCTTTGTTTCTGATCTTTCAGCATGTTTCAAACACTAGAGCCCCTAGTGTAATTGACATCATCATTAATATAAAAGGCTGCCCCTTAGTGACCGAATGGTCATTAGGAGCGCCTCGGAAGTAGAAGCAGGAGCCTGTCCACGTGTCAAGTACAGAAGAGGCCGAAGAGCGGAACAGAACACCGGGGATGCCACTTCTATCAACCGGAGGACAGTCTCCAAGCAACTGGAGAAGATTTAACTCATCAAGCAACTCTTCCCAAGAATGATAACAACAAAAGGTAAGTGACTAATTTTTTTATTCTTTTTATACACCACACAGTACATTAAGATACATTTTGTATAGGATACGGTGGCCACCGGAGGTAAGTGTACACATTAGGGGGAATTATTAGTCAGGGAAAATATTTATTTTAGATTCACACTTATAGTAATGTATAACTGTATGTTTTGTGCAGACTGTATTTTTTTTTTACATGCACCACACACAGCACAGTATGTTTAAAAGTCTTACCATGCTGACGTTGATCTTACTACAAGGCTAAGCGATGCTTAGCCTTGTAGTTCTATCAGCACAGCATGGCTAAGGCTTTCAAGCATGCTGCACTTATTTTAATATTTTTTTAAACACAGCGAGTGACGGCAAATTCTTCAAGGACAAATCGCGGTGCTTTTCTATAGAAAAGCACAGCGATTTACCCCCTGCAAAATTGACGCATCTCACGGGTGTTTAAAAAAATCGCAGACAACTTGCAGCTTAGTGAATTCGGTGAATTCACGCTGCAAATCGCCTGTAAATCGTGGTGAGATCCAACGAATTAAAATCTTTGGAAAAAATCGCCTTTTGTAAATATACCCCAAAGTCCAGTATAACTAATATGCATCATGGAAGTGACAACATTTTGCTAGGGGGATTCTTGTCTTATGCTGTGTTTTCCACTTGTAAAAGTTATAGGGAAGGTGGAGAAAGATCTGACATGGTTTACATTAATTTCATCCGTACATGAAAACACCCCATAAATTTTAATAAAGGCATTTAGGACCGGATTCACAGATACCGTGTGAGTTAGGTGCGGACAGACCAGCACCTAACTCACCCCTCCTGCCCCCATCCCGTCCCCCTTTTTAGGTACCTTATTGCACTTTCGAGTGCCATAGGGCTACCTTAACTATCCTTGCAATGCGTAGTAGGTCCTTTACCAAAGATAAGCGACTGCTTCTTAGGTGTGAATCCGGTACGTAGACTTTTTATATAAGTAGCACTTCTATGTATATGTGGCTATTCCCATAAGGGGCTTTTGTATCAATGTAATAATAAACTTCTCACCTCAGTACATGGTCAATGGGCCTGATCCAGACCTATGCTCATGAAACGCTCATGTGCGTAGCGTATTTACGCCTGCGTACCTACGATGCACTCCCCTTGGTCGTTCTTAGTTTTGCCTTCTTACGCCGAGCAAACTCTACCCTAACTTTTCTGATCCGTAAGCTCATTGCGTAGTTACGACGCTTAGCACGCCTATACTGTACGATTTAAATGCCTCACCCCTCCCTCGGTGCGTATTTATGGATTTCGTATGGCAGGCACACCCCCTTGAGCGTTTTTACGAGGCTGGTACGCTCAAGGTCCATACACTCAGAATTTCTGAGCGTAACTTCTGTCCCACGTATGCGCAGTAAGTACAAATGTCCATTTTTACGCTTACGACCATCGTAAAAACGCAGCGGAGCGTAGGTCTGGATCAGGCCCAATGTCTGTTAATTTGGTGTGTCTTAGAATACAACAATGTCTAAGTAGTTTCTAAGGAACTTTTATGACAATAGCCAATTAAAGATAAACACAATATGTTAATAATAAGTTAGATATTAAACATACGTTGCAGAAAAATATTTAATGTATTAGATATAAATTCTTTCACCAACTCTCATTCCTGCCTATATTTTTATAGTAATGGATTTTAACAAATAGTAATGAATTACATTTTTATAAATTTCTTTAATCAATAAAATTTATAAGCATCATATAAATTATCTAAATGTATATACACGCTTCTCATTGATTGGGGGACCCTTGAGTTAACAGGTGACAGATAGTTCTGTACGCCTGGAGATGGCGCATCCTTTCTGTTTGCCTAAACTTCGGAAGGTAGATGTAAGGGAGGGGGCGGGCATTTTTAATTGTAAATTCTGGGTGGGTTTTGGTGGTTAATGGTTACCGCTGATCCTCATTGGTACTTACGTTCACTCCCCTCTTCCATATAGACTGGATCAGGTTAATTGCCACTGTCATTAGAAAAGTGTAATGGGTATGCTTATCTTACCTTATTTCCAGTGATTCCTCTTCTTCTTCCTGTAGTAGGGCTGCCTTTGTTGGCAGGCATATTGTTGCAGTAGGGGTTATGGAATAGATCCAGCTAAAAATCTTGTGTAGGATTTATGGAGGCCAGGGCCTCCATCAGAATTTTGTGGTCTGGGATATATTCATGGGGGCCCCCCATGTGACATCATCTGTGATGTCACAGGGACGGGTCCCTGCGGACATTTGTTAACAGCTGAAGTTCTTTCCTGCGCATAGGTCCACTAATAATGGTGGGTCCCATCAGCTCCGGGCCTGGGACAGTGGTCCCAACTGCATATAACCCATAACTGGGAACATCTCCCAGAATCCATTCCCTCCCCCCAAAACCTCTCTGAGGAACCCTGGAACAATCAACCATGTGAAGTCCAACAAAGTCCAAGCACGTACAGTAAAAAAATAAGCAGGTACAATAGAAAAACATGACAAACATACATGGAGGCATGGATACAGATTTACAAGGAAAAATATTGAGTAAGTTAATCTCATCAAGAGAATAACTTAGTCAGTGCTTCTTGTGAACAGCTAACCCTCCAGAGAAGGAATTTAAGGAGAACCAACCTAAGTCTCTTTAACAGGTACGATAATGTTTATACATACAGTGCATCCCGAAAGTATTCACAGCGCTTCACTTTTTCCACATTTTGTTGTTACAGCCTTATTCCAAAATTGAATAAATTAATTTTTCCCTTAAAATTCTACACACAATACCCCATAATGACAATGTGAAAAAGTTTTTGGGAGATTTTTGAAACTTTATTAAAAATTAAATAACCCAGAACTCACATGTACATAAGTATTCACAGCCTTTGCTCAATATTTAGTTGATGCACCTTTGGCAGCAATTACAGCCTCAAGTCTTTTTGAATATGATGCCACAAGCTTGGCACACCTATCTTTGGGCAGTTTCGCCCATTCCTCTTTGTAGCACCTCTCAAGCTCCATCAGGTTGGATGGAAAGCGTCGGTGCACAGCCATTTTCAGATCTCTCCAGAGATGTTCAATCGAATTCAAGTCTGGGCTCTGGCTGGGCCACTCAAGGACATTCATAGAGTTGTCCTGAAGCCACCCCTTTGATATCTTGGCTGTGTGCTTAGGGTTGTTGTCCTGCTAAAAGATGAATCGTCGTCTGAGGTCAAGAGCGCACTGGAGCAGGTTTTTATCCAGGATGTCTCTGTACATTACTGCATTCATCTTTCCCTCTACCCTGACTAGTCTCTCAGTTCCTGCTGCTGAAAAACATCCCTACAGCATGATGCTGCCACCACCATGCTTCACTGTAGGGATGGTTTTAGCCTACGGGAGCGCTCTGGAACATGTTGTCATTCAGGATGTCTCTGTACATTGCTGCATTCTTCTTTCCCTCTATCCTGACTAGTCTTCCAGTTCCTGCCTCTGAAAAACATCCCCACAGCATGATGCTACCACCACCATTCTTCACTGTAGGGATGGTATTGGCCTGGTGATGAGCGGCGCCTGGTTTCCTCCAAACATAATGCCTGGTATTCACACCAAAGAGTTCAATCTTTGTCTCATATGACCAGAGAATTTTGTTTCTCATGGTCTGAGAGTCCTTCAGGTGCATTTTGGCAAACTCCAGGTGGGCTGCCATGTGCTTTTTACTAAGGGGTGGCTTCCGTCTGGCCACTCTACTATACAGGCCTGATTGGTGGATTGCTGCAGAGATGGTTGTTCTTCTGGAAGGTTCTCTCACCACAGAGGAATGCTGTAGCTCTGACAGAGGGACTATCGGGTTCTTGTTCACCTCCCTGACTAGGGCCCTTCTCCCTGATCGCTCAGTTTAGATGGCCGGCCAGCTTTAGGAAGAGTTCTGGTGGTTCCGAATTTCTTCCATTTATGGATGATGGAGGCCACTGTGCTCATTGGGACCTTCAAAGCAGCAAATATTTTTATGTACCCTTCCCCAGATTTGTGCCTCGGGACAATCCTGTCTCGGAGGTCTACAGAAATTCCTTTGACTTCATGCTTGGTTTGTTCTCTGACATGCACTGTTAAGGTGGGACCTTATATAGACAGGTGTGTGCCTTTCCAAATCATGTCCAAACAACAGAATTTACCACAGGTGGACTCCAGTTAAGCTGTAGGAACATCAAGAATGAACAGTGGAAACAGGATGAGCTCAATTTTTAGCTTCATGTCAAAGGCTGTGAATATTTATAAATGTACATGTGATTTCTTATTTCTTGATTTTTTATTAATTAGCAAAAATCTCCACTTTGTGATTATGGGGTATTGTGTGTAGAATTTTAAGGGAAAAATGAATATATTCCATTTTGGTATAAGGCTGTTACTTAACAAAATGTGGAAAAAGTGAAGCGCTGTGAATACTTGCCGGATGCACTGTATATATGTATTCAGGTACATGTACAGGTAAGTACAACAGACACTCATTTACAACAGTTTGGAATAAAATAGAATACTATATCCTACATGACAGGCTGTGTTTATTCATATAAGAGAAGATATTAAAGAGGTTGATCACAGTGAAAGAATTGCTTAGACGGTACTTTCAGGAAAGGCTAGAACTCTAGATATGATAAAACAGAAGAAATCCACTAGACAAATATATTAGATACATTAGGTATATACACATATTCCAGTACACCTCATCTATATACCTGGGAATCTCCATGTGAGGTATGCTCTTGGTTTAGAAAAAGATATTGGATATGTGACCCAAAGCTGGGGCTCTATTTAGAGTTAAGATTAGAGTTAGGACTGTTCAGTAGAGAAGCCTTGTAAGTGGCGAACAGTGGCGAAATTCCAATCTGCGATGTGGCACAGTGTTAATAGCCTTACTAGAATCTAGATAAGATAGATATATCTACAGCTGTTAATGTATGCATATGCACGCTAAGGACATCTAGCACAGATCTGGATCCTCAATTGAATATTTACAAATGATGACATCTAAAATGGTAAATAACTAATAACACACAACTATCTGAAAGTTAATGTCTATACTAAATAAAATTATATTGATTTACAACAATCTGGAATTACATTAATGGTAACATAATCGCCTTAATGTTGAGTCAGTTGGACATAGCTAATAATTCAGACATCTGCCCCCAGTCGCTTCTTAACTACAAGTAACTAGACAAGGGTTTGGTAAAAAAGGACTCAATCGAGTCCTTACATTTTTGTTATTAACAATAATAATAAAAGATTAACATACAATACAATCAGCAGCAATAACAATAATAACACTATATTAATAATATGATGGTGACTGAAGAAGGCAATGCAGACCAATCAGTGGGTTAAGCTCTCTTTAGCCCTCAATGCCCAGTGGGGGGCATGTGACCACCCCACTTTTACAGGCACCCAATAATCACCAAAGTGGGGGCATGTTACCACCCATTTCTGCCGGTTCCCCAAATAATTGGCCAGTAATGGACAAAGAGGCTCCCAACTAACCCGCTACACCTGGCCCGCCCATGAAATTAAACCCAGTGCCGCCACTATCTACGCTGGTGACCAAACCGATATCACAGGCTGGGGAGAATAAATTCATGGCTAGTTAGATACTGTGTGCCAGTACATGATGACTGCACTGCTTTCCTGCCAACACCAGGATCCATCATGACCAAGACTGTCAAAAAAATTAAATACAAAGCTAATCACAGGCACCAAAATGTTGATACAAGTCATATGGCAAAGGAAGGGTAGGTGATCTTCTCCCGATGATCAAAGAAAAGGGAGCCAGGAAATAGGGGACTTTTAAACACAACTCCCCAGGACCTCTCCTCTGGGCTATTGGATCCACTGGGAAAAAAAACCCCTAAACATTAAACAACTTCTACAAAATATCCCCATGACCTAGATATTACATAATTATTATCCATACTTTTATACAAATTCTAGTACATTTTACCTAGACAAAGAGACAGACAAGAAATATGTTTTTTTCACAGTTTTCTTTTAATTGTATATACAAAGCAATGTGTAACATTCTTGAGCCTGCTTTTGTCATTAATGTTATTAGGAATTATTTTGTAATTATAGTGGCAGCATATCGTACAATTTGTTCCAGAAAAGACTCAAAGCAAATATATAACTATAAACCCCAATAATAAAAACTGATGCAAATGTTTTAAGGATTGGTGTTTATTAAGGTATTTTTTTAAATGCTGGTAGCGTATAGTTTATTCTGTGCCATACAATGTTATATCAAAAGCAAAACATGATTAATGTCAAGAGAGTTTTTGTGTGCTATTTTAAATGGAGAAATGTTAGTAAACTAAAATTTGCAGTCAAGCTTGTGATTTGTAGCTAACCTCTAAATGACTTTGTCTCTAGATTGTTCCCATCTCTCCAGATGTCAGATTTATTGCTTATAGACTACTGACAAGCACTGAAGAGAAAATTCCCTACAGTTTTGTAGTACTGACCCATATGCTTCTGTATATGAAAGGTCTTATAATTAGTACCCTAAACACTGTGCCAATGTAGCTGATGAAGCTGAACAGAGATGCTATATAAACATACAATCAATGGAACATTGACAATGATATCACAATTTAATAAGGACATTCAGAATTTGGCTGTAGTTATCTGTATAACTTTCATTATAATGAACTAGAGCCACACTTCTGATTTCAATGCATTTGGATCCATAATGGCAGGTCAGCTGTAATCCAGACATCCATGCCTGTGCTCTGATAACCACTCCCCTTGCGCTAAATAACTTTCTAATACTCTATTTCTACTTGCAAGTACGTTAAATGGCGATGCTTTGGAAGTCTATATTAGGGTGCAGTCTGTTGGCACACCTTACATAACCTGGCTTTCTTGAAATAAACTTTTGCTACAGGTGAAACTTAGTGTTATTTGCTGACCTGATATTCCTTATATTGTAATTTATTAGGACAATCTAACCAGTACTATTAACTATAATAAAGGAGGCTGCGAAAGACCCAAACTTCATACTTTCTGAATAATCCTGAAATTTGAAATTCTCAAATCACAAGAGATATTGGGAAGGATCCTAAGATCCAATTTTCCTATATTTTCTGTATATTTGTATTGGATATTTCTTTCTGCACATATGCATACATAAGTGCTACCCAACTAGAACACATTTTGACCTCTCCATAATTAGGAGGAATGACACTTCTAACACCTTCCCACAGAGAGTCAGGTTGGGATTGCAGGGGGACGAGCCTTGTTATTACAGTGCACACTATAGGCTGTGCCCTCACAGTTTTAAGTTCGCAGGGTTTGGAAAATGAAGGTAGTCCATGGATATTGAAGTCTATTGGTGTGAGGGCAGTGGTTATTAGTCCGGATGCACAGATACCTGGATATCACAACCCTGTTATTGTGGATTCCTAACCATCCGTCGCACAGTGATCCAATCACATTAGAATGGGAACTTATGTTGCACATGCTTATGTGGCTTCAAACTCAAACTGAAATATTTTCCTGTATTCAAAATACATATTAGTTCTTATTTCTTCAACACACACTTTGCTTAACAATATTGGACCTGATCTAGACTAGCCGCTTATGCTCATTCTCCGCTCTGTTTGAGCAGAAAACTAATGTATAGCGTGAATGAACATTAAGGCTTCCTGCACAGGATCCAGGCCTCTGTCCCGTAAACCCTTCCAACGGCCTTGGTGGGATAGGGCAACATGAATACAGAGTGTATGCATGCTGAGAGGGGAAAGGTATGGTAATCATACAGTACAAGCTTAACCAAGCCCTTATTGTATGCTTAACATACTTAATAGTCTTCATAATAATATCTGTGTTTCTGGTGGAAATTAAGGGTTCCTTAAATACCAGGAGTTAAAGTAGACATCACAAGACAATTATGTACAAATTCTGTACAAGGGCCCCCTCAGATCTTAAAATGCCCCTGGCTAAGTCCTATATGAGACAGCAACAGTGCCAGAACTCCCTACCTTATTACGTTGTAATCATGTTTGTTGGTGCTACTTAGCTAATTAACTTCTACATTTCACATAAGCACAGTATAAGCTAGCATTCCATAATGTTAGAATTATATACCCTCTGCTCCTACTAAGCACATCCTTATTGGCATGTCTTGGCCTTGTAACATTAGGTTCTGAAGTATTAATAACACATTTGCATAAAAGCACATTAGAAATGGAGAATGGCAGCCAACTTAGACACAATGGGCCTGATCCAGACCTAAGATGTAGCGCTGAGCGTACTAATGCTCAGCGTTACATGGTAGGACTCCCCCTGACACTCCTCCTGCCCTATCGTATTTACACTCCTTTACACCGGCTGAAGGCTACCCTAATTTCAGCCGGCGTAAGGGAGTGCAAATACGCTGGGACGGCGGCTTTCGTACGATAACGCCGCCCTCCCAGCCTCATTACCCTCCCTCCCCCCCGCCTCCCTGCACTAACCTTAGTGTAGTAATGCTGGGGGACGCCCCCACCAGCGTTACTACGCTGATGCTACGGACGCCCGATGCACGATCGGGCGTTGCCGTAGTTACACCGGGCAACATCTGCCCGGTGCATGCATAGATCGGCTTTTTCAGCCGATCTTACGCCTACGCCCGCCGTATTAACTACTGCGGGCATAGCTCTGGATCAGCCCCAATCTGTATATGAAAGCACGTTGGCTCAGTGAGAAGCACTTGTGTCTCACAGCACTGAGGTCATGAGTTCAGTTTCCAAACCAAGCCTCATCTGTATGGAGTTTGTATGTTCTCCCCTTCTCTGCGTTGGTTAACTCCGGGTGCTCCGGTTTTACTCCCACTTGCCAAAACCATGCTGGTAGGTTAATTGGCTGACTAAATTAACCCTAGTATGTATGTATGTATGTATGTGTTAGAGACCTTATTATGTAGCTCCAATAGGGACAAGGACTGATGTGAATTCCCAATGTTCTCTGTAAAGTGCTACGGACAGTTTGTGGCGTTATAATAATAATGACAGGAGCTCAGTTTTAAATTGCATAAAAGAGGACAACAGTAGAACTTTTACCAAAGATATAGATTGTTCTATTTGGTAAAGGCATAAAAATGTAAATAAATAAATAAACAATATAATTTTGTCTGCCGCTGTAACTTTTCTTATGCTACAGTTTATTAATAGCTAACTGTGGAAATTTATTAAAAGTTTTATGTTCAGTCCCAGGTGTCATGTAGTCTGATTGATTGCCCAGAAAATATGTAATGAGTCATCGAATCTGACACAGTGATAGAGATATCACCAAGTCATCTGAATGCTTGGCTTTCACACTTGTAAAAGTAGAAGTAATCCAGTGCAGCTGAAAGAGAAGTCTTGTAACTTTCTAAAGTTGGGTAGAAGTTGGCTATGAACTAGCTCTGACAGAGCATTCCATGACAATGGCCCGGATCCCCACCCCCACGTGTTTTCCATACCTGCCAGGATGTTTAATTCTGCATGAATGGGGACTGAAGTCCCCTGTCACTCCCCTCTTTCATAAGTCACACTTGCAGATCAGCAGTCATTCCGACCACTGACCCACTCGTAAGTGAGCGATCATACCCGCACTATAAATATTATCTAGTATACTGAAGGACTTCATGCCTAAGAACCTTAGCTTGCCTTGGTCTCACTGTCAGTAAGACTGTCTCATAACTTAACACTTAACCAACCCAGTAATTGAACTGTCAGAGGCAACCAGCAGCACATATCTAAATACCAACGGCTTATGTAATAAAAAGCCTCTAATAGCACTGATAACTGCAGTTGTCCTTCTTTAAATTTCTGCACTTTGTAAATCACTGTCATTTACAGTATGATGTATTTTGTATCTCAAATGTGCACAAAAGAAAAATGAACTTTGCATCTATGATAAGTCACCTGTATCTCATGATAATTCCAATTGAAAGCATATCAGTAGTTCCATGTCAGGTGTTGGTCAAGGGAGCAAATTAATAACATATACCCAACATTTGTATGGAGATTTGGTTTTCTTTTTATCAGAGGCGATCAGGTAGACAGAACTGCTGGTGTCATTGGGTCGGATTCAGATCCAATATCGCCACCCTACTCCTGGGTATTTTCTGGCAGCTCTCATGCGCATGCAAAATGTTACACAATGGAACTCCCATCATATGGAACTCAGTTCTGGACGTGCAAGGGGAGGAGAGAGTCAGTACCATTCATCCGTAGGCATAATCTCTGCACAGGGGCCCTACATGCAGATGAAGGTAAGTTGGCGGCGAAATCTGAATTCGGACGGATGCAGATCTGTGAGGTAATGTAGGGTTCTGGACACGTACATGTTCAGAGCTCCGCATGTGAGGAGAGCGACAGAGGAGTTCACTCCTCTTTCACATGTGGACTTACAGACCTCCCTGCCTGAGGTCCATACTCACACTAGTAACGGAAAAGATGAGCCATGTAAAAGGTATGCCTCTTCATGTAGTCGCTTACTTACATACCTACGCCTTCATGACTCAAACCATAGTAGCATAAAGGGAAGGGAATAAAAAAGAATGGCATGCAGATGCACGTTTCACAAATGCTTGCAATCAACAGTAAATTATTTACTGTTTACAAAAGTATTTATTTGTTTCTCAAAAATAAACTACTAATAGCCAATATTAATCAATAGTTTTTTTTTATAAAAAGATACATTTAGCTTTTTTTTTAAACATTCCTCAATTGTTGTATGACATCATTATATATAAGACATGCAGACCACCCACTTCTCGACATAAAAGGATACTGAGATTTTTATGAACTATGAAATGTTTAAATTGCTGTTTGTTTACCCTCATCAGGAAAAATAAAGCGAGACATTACCAGTCACTGTGATTCATTTATAATCTTTGTTAGAGGAAATCAGTGAACAGGTTTCTACCACACCTACTGAGAATTAGTCAAGTTTTTACGCAGTGACACTACATGGGAAAGAAGCACGTTGCTACTAAGTTATTAATATGTTTGTGCAAACAAAGAGAGAACGCCTAATATGAAAGTAAAAGTAAACCAGTTAGACAAAATTAATTTGATTTCTATGATCTATCTATGCAAAAATGCTTGACCTACAGCTTTGTGTGGTTATTGATTTTCCATTTTATTTTGCAATTGCTACATAATATAGTGATGTCCCCACTTATGACTGCTTTCACAAAAATGTATGAGTGTGAAGGCACAGCAGTATTTTTTTGTCATGTTGGGACAGATTCAGACTATGCTGTATAGCCTGATTTCTGTGTATATCCATGGCTGCCGCAGAAGTTTTGGGGACCAGGCCACATCCATGGTACTCCGCCTCCTATGTGTCGCCACTGACGATACCTGCTGCTGCTTCAGAGCTAAGGTAAGAATAGTGGGCCCCATCAGCTTCGGGCCTGGGACAATAAACCCAGCCCTGTGTATATCAATCATATGACTATTCACACTGTACATGCACAGAACTGGATGAAGGCCCAGATTAATCAATTTTTTATTCTATCTATTCTTATTTTTGCTGTGATTAAATGTCAGGGTACATCATTTGAAAATATAATTTAATAAAAAGGCACGGGTAATATGTACAGATAAAAGGAAAGACATTGTCCCAGCAATGTCCAGCAGCTCAGCCAGCCAATCATCCAATCAAACATTGTACTCAGGCCAGGAATAGGTTTTGCCTACTAGTTTGCATTGAGTCGCCATGTGACTACGGTTCATTTGATCTAAAGATACCCTTCCACCGTGAGGGGTTGCATTTGGCATAGAGGCGGATCACCCACCTTTGGTGCAGTAGGCTACCAGCTCAAATCGTAGCTCAGCCAGCCAATCAATCCTTTTCCCCAGGCCAGGAATAGGTTTCTTCTACTAGTTTGCATTGAGTTGCCATGTGACTACGGTTCATGGGATCTAAAGATACCCTTCCACCATGAGGAGTTGCATATGGCATAGATTCAGATCAGACACCTTTGGTGCAGTAGGCCAACAGTTCAAATCTTTGCTCAGCCAGCCAAGCAAACCTTTTCCCCAGGAATAGGTTTTGTCTACTAGTTTTCATTGAGTCTCCATGTGACTGCAGTTTATGGGGCCTAACTATATAGCATAGAGGCAGAGCACCTACTTTCAGTGTAGTAGGTCACCGGTTCAAATACCAGCTCAGCCAGCCAAGCAAACCTTTACCCCAGGAATAGGTTTCATCTACTAGTTTGCATTGAGTCGCCATGTGACTATGGTTCATGGGATCTAAAGATACCCTAACACCATGAGGAGTTGCATATGGCATAGAGGCAGATCTCCCACTTTTGGTGCAGTAGGCCACCAGTTCAAATCTCAGCTCAGTAAACCAATGATCCAATCAAACTTTTTCCCCAGGCCAGGAATAGTTTTCGTCTACTAGTTTGCATTGAGTCGCCATGTGACTATGGATCATGGGATATAACTATAGCATAGAGGCAGAGCACCCATTTTGAGTGCAGCAGGTTGCCAGTTTAAGTCCAGGCTCAGCCAGCCAATCAGCTGCTAGGTTTCGTCTACTAGTTTGCATTGAATCGCCATGTGACTATTGTTCATGAGACCCAAACATAACCCTACACCATGGGATGCCACACATGGCATAGAGGCAGAGCACCTTCTGTCAGTGTAATAGCTCACTGGTTCAAGTCCCTGCTCAGCCAGCCAATCATACAATCAAACATTTTCCCCAGGCCAGAAATAGGTTTTGTCTACTAGTTTGAATTTAGTCGCCATGTGACTACGGTTTATGAAATCTAAAGATACCCTTCGACCATGAATAGTTGCATAGAGGCAGAACACTCACCTTTGATGCAGTAGGCCACCAGGTCAAATCTTAGCTCATCCATCCAATCAAACCTTTTTCGCCAGGAATAGGTTTCATCTACTAACTTGCATTGAGTCGCCATGTGACTATTGTCATGGGATCTAAAGATACCTTTTCACCATGTGGATTTGCTTATGGCACAGAGGCAGATCACCAACCTTCGGTACAGTAGTTCAACGGTTCAAAACCCAGCTCAGCCAGCCAATCATTAGATCAAACTTTTTCACCAGGAATAGGTTTCGTCTACTAGTTTGCATTGAGTCGGCATGTGACTACGGTTCATGGGATCTAAAGATACCCCCTCACCATGAGGGGTTGCATATGGCATAGAGGCAGATAACTCACCTTTGGTGCAGTTGGCCACCAGTCCAAATCTTAGCTCATCCATCCAATCAAACCTTTTTCCCAGGCCATTGTTCATGAGACCTAAGCATACCCTTACACCATGGGAAGACACACACGGTATAGAGGCAGAGCACCTGCTTTTAGTGCAGTAGGTCACTGTTTCAAACCCCAGCTCAGCAAGCCATTCATACAATCAAACCTTTTCCCCAGGACAGGACTAGGTTTTGTCTACTAGTTTTCACTGAGTCACCATGTGACTACAGTTCATTGAATCTAAAGATACCCTTTCACCATGAGGAGTTGCTTATGGCATATAGGCAGATCACCCATGTTTGGTGCAGTAGGCCACTGTTTCTAATCTTAGCTCAGCCAGCCAATCAAACATTTTCCCCAGGAATAGGTTTCGTCTACTAGTTTGTATTGATTCACCATGTAACCAAATTTCATGGGACCAAACTAAATAGCATAGAGGCAGAGCACCCACCTCTAGTGCTGTAAGTCACCAGTTTAAATCCCAGCTCAGCCAGCCAATCATCCAATCAAACATCATTCCCAGGCCAGGAATAGATTTTGTCTACCAGTTTGCATTGAGTCGCCATGTGACTATAATTCATGGGATCTAAACATACCCCTACACCATGAGAAGCAACACATGGCATATAGGCAGAGCACCTGCTTTCAGTGCAGTAGCTCACCTGTTCAAATCCCAGCTCAGTCAGCCAATCATACAATCAAACCTTTCCCCAGGCCAGGAATAGGTTTCATCTACTAGTTTGCATTGAGTCACCATGTGACTACAGTTCATGGGATCTAAAGATACCCTTTCACCATGAGGAGTTGCATATGGTATAGCAGCAGATCACCTGCCTTTGGTGCAGTAGGTCACTGGTTCAAATCCCTGTTCAGCCAGCCAGTCAAACATTTTCCCTAGGCCAGAAAGAGGGTTCGTCTACTAGTTTGCATTGAGTCGCCATGTGACTACGGTTCATGGGCTCTAAATATACCCTTCCCTCACAAGGGGTTGCATATGGCATAGAGGCAAGTCACCCACCTTCGGTGCAATAGGCCACCAGTTCAAATCTTAGCTCAGCCTGCCAATTATCCAATCTAACCTTTTCGTCAGGAATAGGTTTCATCTACTAGTTTGCATTGAGTCTCCATGTGACTACGGTTCATTGGATCTAAAGATTCTTTTCCACTATTAAGGGTTGCATATGTCATAGAGGCAGATCACTCACCTTTGGTACAGTGGGCCACCAGTTCAAATCTTAGCTCAGCCATCCAGTCAAACATCATCCCCAGGAAAGGAAAGGTTTTTATCCACTAGTTTGCATTGAGTCTTCATGTGATCTAAAGATTCCTTTCCACCATGGGTGGTTGCATTTGGCATTGAGGCAGGTTACCCACCTTTGGTGCAGTAGGCCACAAGTTCGAATCTTAGCTCAGCCAGCCAATCATCCAATCAAACATTTTCCCAAGGCCAGGAATAGGTTTCGTCTACTAGTTTGCATTGAGTCGCCATGTGACTATGGTTCATGGGATCTAAAGATACCATTCCACCATCAGGGGTTGCATATGGCATAGAGACAGAGCACTCACCTTTGGCACAGTGGGCCACCAGTTCAAGTCTTAGCTCAGCCATCCAATCAAATTTTTTTGCCAGGAATAGGTTTCATCTACTAGTTTTCATTGAGCAAACATTTGACTGTTGTTCATGATACCTAACATACACTTGCAGCATGGGGAGCCACACATGGCATAGAGGCAGAGCACCCACCTTCAATGCAATAGGTCAATGGTTCAATTCCCAGCTCAGCCTGCCAACCAGCCAATCAAACATTTTCCCCAGGCCAGGAATAGTTTTCTTCTTCTAGTATGCATTGAGTCGCCAAGTGACTATTGTTCATGAGACCTAAACATACCCTTAAACCACAGAAAGACACACATGGCATAGAGGCAGAACACTTGCTTTCAGTGCAGTAGGTCAACAGTTTATATCCCAGCTCAGCCAGCCAATCATCCAATAAAACATTTTCCACATGCCAGGAATAGTTTTCATCTGCTAGTTTGCATGGAGTCACCATGTGACTACGGTTCATGGGACCTGAGTATAAAGCATAGAGGCACAGCACCCACTTTCAGTGCAGCAGGTTGCCAGTTTAAGTCCAGGCTCAGCCAGCCAATCAGCTGCTTTGCTGGTCAAACCTTTTCCCCAGGCCGGGAATAGGTTCAACCTACTACTTTGCATTCAGTCGCCATGTGACTACGGTTCATGGGATCTAAAGATACCTTTCCACCATGAGGAGTTGCATATGGCACAGAGGCTGATCACTTACCTTTAGTGCAGTAATCCACCAGTTAAAATCTTAGCTCATCCAATCAAACTTTTTCCCCAGGCCAGGAATAGGTTTCATCTACTAGTTTTCATTGAGTCACCATGTGACTATTGTTCATGAGACCTAAACATACCCTTACACTACAGGAGGCCCCGCATTGCATAGAGACAGAGCACCTGTTTTTGGTGCAGTAGGTCACCGGTTCAAATCACAGCTCAGCCAGCCAATCATCTAATCAAACATTTTCCCCAGGCCAGGAATAGTTTTCGTCTACTAGTTTGCATTGAGCCGCCATGTGACTAAGGTTCATGGAACCTAACTATATAGCATAGAGGCAGAGCACCCACTTTCAGTAAAGCAGGTTGCTAGTTTAAGTCCAGGTTCAGCCAGCCAATCAGCTGCTTTGCTAGTCAAACCTTTTCCCCAGGCCGGGAATAGGTTCCACCTTCTACTTTGCATTCAGTTGCCATGTGACTATGGATCATGGGCTCTAAAGATATCTTTCACCATTAAGAGTTACATATGGCATAGAGGCAGATCACCCACGTTTGGTGCAGTAGGCTACTAGTTCATATCATAGCTCAGTCAGCCAATTAAACATTTTTGGCAGGAATAGGTTTCGTCTACTAGTTTGCATTAAGTCGCCATGTGAATACAGTTTATAGTACATAATGATGTGGCATAGAGGCAAAGCACCCACCTTCATCTCAGCAGGTTGTCAGTTTAAGTTCAGGCTCAGCCAGCCAATCAGCTGCTTTGATGGTCAAAGCTTATAACCAGGCCGGGAATAGGTTCCACCTACTACTTGAGTCACCATGTGACTACGGTTGATGGGATCTAAAGATATCCACCACTGTGAGGAGTTGCTTATGGCATAGAGGCGGCTCACCAACCTTTGATGCAGTAGGCCACTTGTTCAAATCTTAGCTCAGCCAGCCAATCAAACCTTTTCCCCAGGCCAGGAATATTTTTCGTCTACTAGTTTGCATTGAGTTGCCATGTGACTATGGTTCATGAGACCTAATGATACACTTTTACCACAGGGAGCCTCATATGGCATAGAGGCGGAGCACCCACCTTCAGTGTAGCAGGTTGACAGTTTATGTCCAAGCACAAGCAGCCAATCGATCATTTTCCCCAAGACAGGAGTAGGTTCAGCAACCGATTTTGCATTGAGTCACTATGTGACTACAGCTCATGAGCCCTAACAATATGGCATAGATGCAGAGCACCCACCTTCAGTGCAGCAAGATGTCAGTTTAAGTCCAGGCTCATCCAGCCAATCAGCTGATTTGCTGGTCAAACCATTTCACCAGGCCAGGAAGAGGTTCCACCTACTACTTTATATTGAATCGCCATGTGACTATGGTTCATGGTATCTAAAGAAACCCTTTCACTATGAGGAGTTGCATATGGTATAGAGACAGATCACCCACATTTGATGCTGTAGGCCAGTAGTTTAATTCTTAGCTCAGCCATCCAATCAAACCTTTTCCCCAGGCCAGGAATAGTTTTCATCTACTAGTTTGCATTGAGTTGCCATGTGACTACAGTTCATAGGACCTAACTATATGGCATAGAGGCAGAGCACCCACCTTCAGTGCAGCAGGTTGGTAGTTTAAGTCCAAGCTCAAGCAGCTAATCAAACATTTTGTGACTACTATTCATGTGATCTAACATGAACCGTAGTCACATGGCAACTCAATGCAAACTAGTAGACAAAACCTATTCCTGTCCTAGGGAAAAGGTTTGTTTGGATGATTGGCTGGCTGAGCTAAGATTTGAACTGGTGGCCTACTGCACCAGAAGTGGGTGATCTGCCTCTATGCCATATGCAACCCCTCATAGTGTAAAAGTATCTTTAGATCCCATGAACTGTAGTCACATGGCAATTCAATGCAAAGTAGTAGGTGGAACCTATTCCCAGCCTTGGGATAAGGTTTGACCATCAAAGCAGCTGGCTGGCTGAGCCTTGACTTAAACTGACAGCCTGCTGCACTGAAGGTGGGTGCTCTGCCTCTATGTCATATAGTTAGGTCCCATGAACTGTTGTCACATTGTGACTTAATGCAATCTAGTAGACGAAACCTATTCCAGGCCTAGGGGAAATGTTTGATTGGATGGCTGAGCTAGGATTCAAATTTGTGACCTACTGCATAGAAAGCAGGTGCTCTGCCTCTATGTCATATATGGCTCCCCATGATGTAATGGTATGTTAAGCTCCCATGAACCGTAGTCACATGGTGACTCAATGTAAAATAGATTGCAGAACCTATTCCTGGCCTGGGGAAAATGTTTGATTGGCTGCTTGAGCTTGGACTTAAACTGCCAAACTGCTAGTGCGTGCACTGCCTCTATGCCATGTGTGGCTCCCTGCAGTAAAAGTGTATCATTAGGTCCCATGAACCATAGTCACATGGCGACTTAATGCAAACTAGTAGACGAAACCTATTCCTGTCCTGGGGAAAAGGTTTGATTGGCTGAGCTAAGATTTGAACTGGTGGCCTACTGCACCACAAGTGGATGATCTGCCTCTATGCCATATGCAATCCCTCATGGTGAAAGGGTATCTTTAGATCCCATGAACTTTAGTCACATGACAACTCAATGCAAAGTAGTAGGTGGAACCTATTCCCAGCCTGGGGAAAGTGATTGACCAGCAAATTGGCTGGCTGAGCCTGGACTTAAACCGGCAACCTGCTGCACTGAAAGTGGGTGCTCTGCCTCTATGCTATATGGTTAGGTCCCATGAACTGTATTCACATGGTGACTCAATGCAAACTAGTAGACTAATTCTATTCCTGGCGAAAAAGTTTGATAGGATGATTTGCTGGCTGAGCTAAGGTTTGAACTGGTGCCCTACTGCACCAAAGGTGGGTGACCTGCCTCTATGCCATACGGCCAGGTTAAGCCTTTGGGGGGCCTGGGGCACTTGAGAAAGGGGGGCCCTATGATCTAAAATTAAGAACATAGGGGTAGATCCAAAACTCCGCTTGCAATACGTTTCCTCGCGTAGCTTATTTACGCGTGCGTACTTTCTATACACTCCCCTTGTCACACCCCGTGAATGTATGTATTTTGTCCGAGATCCGCTTTCCAAACCCTACCTTAACTTTTGCCCACGTAACCGATGTCATCCTTTCACGGCCGGTACTAGCTCTCTGGGCACCCTAGGCGAAGTTTGGCCAGCCAACCCCCCCCACACACACACATGCACCGCACCTCCCATCCATAGCTCATATAGCAGGCCCCCTCCATAGTTTTACTCATATGCAGCCCCCTCCCTAGTTTAGCTGATGTAGCAGACCCTCTCCATAGTTTTACTAATATGCAGCCCCCTCCCTAGTTTAGCTCATATATAGCAGCTCCCTCCCTAATTTAGCTGATGTAGCAGGCCCCCTCCATAGTTTTTCTCATCAGAGAGGAGATGCTGCAGATAGAGGCAGTCACAAACTCTGCTGCGGCGCTGAGGTGAGTAAAGGGGTTGACGGAGCCTTATCTCTCCGTCACCCCCTTTGCTCACCGCAGAGCAGGAGCAGAAAAAAACAAAACGTAGGTAATGGATGCGGGGGGCTGCTCCCGCCCCCCCGGGACCGTCGCTACAGGCGATCGCCTAATATCGCCTAATGGTAGCGGGGGCCCTGCATCCGCTCACGTACGTATGAGCAACACGTAACATTTACGCAACTAAGTACGCCCATACTGTACACTTTAAATACAAACCCCTGCCTACATAGCATATTTCAGACGTATTTTAGACTCACGTAAAATTGGCACGCCCACACGTAAAGATTTACACTACACATACATGAATGGTTCACATTTACGCTACATTACAGAGCGTATTTGCTAAGGTTCGCATGCGC
>WWET01001409.1:101080-135735 GCA_011038615.1 Limnodynastes dumerilii | reverse complement strand
ATATATATATATATATATACATATATATATATATATAATGCTGATACTAATATATACTGATAAATAATGCTAATAGTGTATGTGTAGATAGATGATAGATATGAGACAGACAGATAGACAGATAGACAGACAGACAGACAGACAGACAGATAGATAGATAGATAGATAGATAGATAGATAGATAGATAGATAGATAGATAGATAGATAGATAGACAGATGAATATGAGACAGACAGACAGTCAGACATTCAGACAGAGATTACCTTCATCCTCCAGGGATAACCAGTAAGACGCTGGCAGCCAGAAAGTGAAAGTAATTTCCTCTATGTCTGGTCTGAGCTCTGATTGGCTGCCTGTGCTGAGCTCTGATTGGCTGCCTGTCTGGCTGTCTGGAAATCGTCCCCCAGCGTTGCTGCAGGACGTCTCCCACTGACACCAGCGGTGACTGTGCCTGGGGCTGAGAACGGACCACTGCCCCCCTACCCCCCGTAACACAAAAGAATCTCAAAGCTCTTTAAAAGTAAATAAATAAAATAAGGGAAGGGAATTTTTTTTTTTTTGTTAAATGGCCACCATTTCTGCACATTCCCGGGCCCCTCGTCAGGTCCGGACCCGGGTATTAGTACCCCCTCCCCCCTCTCTCGGCGGCACTGGCTGAGCTTACATATTTTTTTCACCACTATCATTGTGTGGTGCTGCGGGCAGCAGACCGACAGAGATGGCAGGTGACAGAGCATGGCGCTGGCAGTGTCTTCGGGAATTGAGACAGACAGGCACAGCAATGTAAAGGCAGGCTGTGGGAGGCCCTTAGACAGCGGGGCTGGGGGCACATGCCCCCTCCTTAATCCGGCATGATATCTTTAGATCACATGAACCGTAGCCACATGCCGACTCAATGCAAACTAGTAGATGAAAACTATTCCTGGCCTGGGGAAAATGGTTGATTGAATGATTGGCTGGCTGAGCAGGGATTTGAACCAGTGACCTACTGCACCAAAAGCAGGTGCTCTGCCTCTATGCCATGTGTTACTTCCTGTGGCGTGGGGGTATGTTTAGGTCTCATGAACAATAGTCACATGGCGACTCAATGCAAACAAGTAGACGAAAACTATTCCTGGCCTTGGGAAAATGTTTGATTGGCTGGCTGAACTGGGATTTGAACTAGTAGATGAAACCTGTTCCTGGCTTGGGGAAAAGGTTTGATTGGATGTCTGAGCTAAGATTTTGGACGGTGGCCTACTGCACCAAAGTTTGATTGGATGATTGGCTGGCTGAGCTAAGATTTGAACTAGTGGCCTACTGCATGAATGGTGGGTGATCTGCCTCTATGCCATACGCAACTCCTCATGGTAGAAGGGTATCTTTAGATCACATGAACCGTAGTCACATAGTGACTCAATGCAAACTAGTAGACGAAAACCATTCCTGGCGAAAAGGTATGATTGGATGGCTGAGCTAAGATTTGAATTGGTGGCCTACTGCACCATAGGTGAGTGATCTGCCTCTATGCCATATGCAACTCCCCATGGAGTGAAAGGGTATCTTAAGATCCCATGAACCATAGTCACATGGTGACCCAATGCAAACTAGTAGATGAAACCTATTCCTGGCCTGGGGAAGAGGTTTTATTGGATGATTGGCTGGCTGAGCTGGGATTTAAACTGGTGACATACTGCACCAAAGGTGGGTGATCTGCCTCTATGCAACTCCTCATGGTGTAGGGATATCTTTAGATCACATGAACTGTAGTCACATGGCGACTCAATGCAAACTAGTAGACGAAAACTATTCCTGGCCTGGGGGAAATTGCTTGATTGGCTGGCTGAGCTGGGACTTAAACCAGTGACCTACTGCTGTGAAAGCAGTTGCTCTGCCTCTCTGCCATGTGTGGCTTCCCAAGATGCGAGTGTATGTTTAGGTCTCATGAACAGTAGTCACATGGCGACTCAATGCAAACTAGTAGACGAAAACTATTCCTATCCTGGGGAAAATGCTTGATTGGATGATTGGCTGGCTGAGTTGGGATTTGAACCGGTGACCTATTGCACTGAAAGCAGGTGCTCTGCCTCTATATAGTTAGGTCCCATGAACTGTAGTCACATGGCGACTCAATGCAAACTAGTAGACGAAACCTATTTCTGGGGAAAAGATTTGATTGGCTGGCTGAGCTAAGATTTGAATTACTGGCCTACTGCACCAAACAAGGGTTATCTGCCTCTATGCCATATGCAAGGTATCTTTAGGTCCCATAAACCATAGCCACGTGGCTACTCAATGCAAAGTAGTTGGCAGAACCTATTCATGGCCAGCAGATAAAGTTTGACTAGCTGAGCTGGGATTTGAACAGGTGACCTGCAGCACTGAACGTGGGTGCTCTGCCGGCTGATGATGAAGGTGTATATTTAGGTCCTATGAACCATAGTCACATGGCTACTCAATACAAAGTAGTTGGCAGAACCTATTCATGGCCTGCAGAAAAAGTTTGACTAGCTGAGCCAGGATATGAACCGGTGAGTTGTTACACTGAATGTGCCAGCATAGGGTAGAGGTTTTCTCAGCTTACTGACTGAGTTGGGATTTGAACCAGAGACCTGCTGCACCAAAGGAAGGTGTCTTTAGGTCCCATAGTCACATGGCTACTCAATACAAAGTAGTTGGCAGAACCTATTCATGGCCTGCGGAAAAAGTTTGACTAGCTGAGCTGGGATATGAACCAGTGAGCTGCTGCACCAAAAGTAGCTGCTCTGCTGCGATGCCATATGTGGCTCTCCGTGGTGACAAGGTATTTTTAGGTCCCATAAACCATAGTCACATGTCTACTAGATACAAAGTAGTTGGCAGAACCTATTCATGGTTTGCAGAAAAAGTTTGACTGGCTGAGCTGGACTTTGAGTTGAGGTGTTGGTGAAGCCTATTGCTGGACTGGAGAAGAGGGTTGACTAGCTGACTGGCTGCCATTTGAACCGGTGACCTAATGCACCAAAAGGTGGGTGCTTTGCTGCAATGCCGCATGTGGCTCCCTGTTGTTAAAGGGTATCTTTAGATCCTGTAAACCGTAGTCACAAGGTGAATCAATGCAAAGTAATAGGCGGAACTGATTCCCGGCATGGGGAAAAGGTTTGACTGGCTGATTGGCATTCTGCAGCACTGAAATCGGGTTCTCTGCCTCTATGCAACACTCAATACTAAGTAGTTGGCAGAACCTATTCATGGCCATGAGAAAGTGTTTGACTGGCTGAGGCGGGAATCAAGCCATTGACTACTCTATGCCATATGTGTCTCACCATAGTGAAAGGTCCCATGAACCATAGTCACATGGCAACTCAATGCAAAGAAGTGGGTGAAGTCTATTGCTGTCCTAGGGAAGAGGTTTGACCAGCTTACTGACTAGCATTTGAACCATTGAGCTGCTGCACCAAAGGTGGGTGCTCTGCTGCAATGCCATGGTAAACGTGTATCTTAAGGTCCCATGAACCACAGTAACATGGCGACTCAATGCAAAGCAGTAGGAGGAACCAATTCCTTGCCTGGGAAAAAGGTTTGACCAGCCAGGCAGCTGACTGGCTTACTGAGCTGGGATTCAAGCCACCAACCTGCTGCACCGAAGGCTGTGCCTCTATGCCTTATATGTCTCCCTGTGGTGAAAGGGTATCCTCAGGTCCAATGAACCGTAGTCACATGGCGACTCAATCCACAGTAGTAGGTGGATCCTATTCCCGGCTTGGGGAAAAAGTTTGACCATACTAACAGCTGGCTGAGCTGGGATTTCAACCAGTGACCTGCTGCTCTGAATGCAGGTGCTCTGCCTCAATGTGGCTCCTGATGGTGAAAGTTTATCTTTAGGTCCCCTGAACCATAGTCACACAACTCAATGCAAAGAAGTGGGTGAAGCTGGCCTGGGGAAAAGGTTTGACCAGCTGACTGTCTGAGCTGGGATTTGAACTGGTTAATTGTTAATGGGTATCTTTAGGTCCCATAAACCGTAGTCAAATGGCGATTCAATACAAAGTAGTTTGTAGAACCTATTCATGGCCTGGAGAAAGGGTTTGACTGGCTGAGCCAGGATTTGAGTTGAGAGGTGGGTGAAGCCTATTGCCGGCCTAGGGAAAAAATTTCACCAACTGAATGACTGGCTGAGCTGGGATTTAAACTAGTGACCTACAGCACTGAAAGTGGGCGCTCTGCCTCAATGCCATACAAGTCTCCCCATGGTGAAAGGATATCTTTAAATCCCATGAACTGAAGTCACAGGGCGACTCATTGCACAGTAGTTGGCAGAACCTTTTCATGGCCTAGAGAAAGGGTTTGACTGGCTGAGCCAGGGATTGATTGACCTGCTGCACCAAAAGAGGGAGCTCTGTGTCACAATACGCGGCAAGTGCCGCACTTACCCCGTGCGTCGGCTCTCTGCTGTGCGGGGTCCGATACTCACCATTAGGTCACGGGCATCTGCTCCCGGCGTCTTCCACGTGGATTTTGGCGGCAAGATGCGGCGGTGCTCCGGTCCATGGGCGCCGCCATCTTGGATTACCCACATGACAGCCGGCAGCCAATCATACTCACCTTCTTCGGTCCTCCAACCAATCGGGAAGCAGGGCGTATTATTTTAAGTCTCCAGACCTGCTGTTCAGTGCCAGAACAACTAGGTCTCCTAGGTGCCTGGTACTCCTGTGATCCGTTCCTGCCTGAGGTCCGTTTCTTGCCTGCGGTCCAGTCCTGCCTGTGGTCCATTCCAGCCTGTGATCCATTCCAGACTGTGGTCCATTCTTGCCTGTGGTCCATTCCAGCCTGTGGTCCATTCCAGCCTGTGGTCCATTCTTGCCTGTGGTCCATTCTTGCCTGTGGTCCGTTCCTGCCTGTGGTCCTTTCTTGCCTGTGGTCCGTTCCTGCCTGTGGTCCGTTCCAGCCTGTGGTCCGTTCCTGCCTGTGGTCCGTTCCTGCCTGTGGTCCGTTCCAGCCTGTGGTCCAGTCCTGCCTGCGGTCCAGCCCCCCAGTGGTACAGTCCTGCCGGTCCAGCTCAGCAGTCCAGTTCAGCGCTCTAGCCCTAAGGACCAGTCCTGAGGTTCCGTCCTGAGGTCCTGTCCTACGGTCTACTCCTGCGTTCCAGTTCTGCGTTCCAGTTGGCTCAACCCTGCTGTCACCAGTTCTGCTACTCCGGTTGCCGCTGATCTTCTCCTGCTGTCTCCGGTTCTCTTGCTCCACCCACCTGGATCCACCATCCTGGTCATTCTTCCTGCCTGTGGCCCTTTCCTGCCTGTGGTCCAGTCCTGCCTGCGGTCCAGTCCGCGCAGTGGTCCAGTCCTGCCGGTCCAGTTCAGCAGTCCAGTTCAGCGCTCTAGCCCTAAGGTCCAGTCCTGAGGTTCCGTCCTGAGGTCCTGTCCTACGGTCTTCTCCTGAGTTCCAGTTCTGCGTTCCAGTAGGCTCATCCCTGCTGTCACCAGTTCTGCTACTCCGGTTGCCGCTGATCTTCCCCTGCTGTCTCCGGTTCTGTTGCACCACCCACCTGGATCCACCACAACATCCAAAACCCCAGCTCTCTTGTTCACCATCCTGGTCATTCTTCCAGAGACTCTGGCTCAATCGACATTCCTGGATTCCTACTCCTGTTCTTACCAATCCGGACTATTGCACTGACTTCTGTCCTAGCTATTCAGACTATTGCACTTATTCTTCATTCCCTTTGTGTATTTTACTACATGCACCGAACCCCTATTAAACCTGCAAGTTTCCTATTTACGCCTACGCATCACCTTACTCCCTTGGTACCTGAAAAGGGTCCACAAGATTTGGAATCCGTGACACTCTGCCTCTATACCATGGTGAAAGGGTATCTTTAGACCCCATGAACCGAAGTCACATGGCGACTCATTGCAAAGTAGTAGGCGGAACCTATTTCCTGCCTGGTGAAAATGTTTGACCAGCCAGGCAGCTGGTTGGCTGGCTGAGCGGGGGTTTGAGCTGGCGACCCAGTGCAGCAAAGATGGGTGCAACGCCAAATGTGGTTCCTAACTGTGTAAGGGCATATTTAGGTCCCATGAACCGTAGTCACACGGCGATTCAATGCAAAGTGGTAGGCCTGGGTAAAAGGTTTGTCTAGCCAGGCAGCTGATTGGCTGGCTGAGCCAAGAATCGAGGTTGTGCTGCGTCTAAGCCATATGTGGTTCCCCGCAGTGAAAAGGAATCTTTAGGTCCCATGAACCATAGTGACATGGCGACTCAATGCAAAGGAGTAGGCGGAAACTATTCCCGGCCTGGGGAAAATGTTTGTCTAGCCAGGCAACTGATTGGCTGGCTGTGCCAAGAATTGAGACAGTGACCTGCAACATTTGAGGTGGGTGCTCTGCCTCTACGGCATATGCGGCTCCCCATGGTAGATAGGTATCTTTAGGTCCCATGAACTGTAGTCAAATGCCGACTCAATGCAAAGTAGTAGGCGGAACCTATTCCCAGCCTAGGCAAAAGGATTGACCAGCTGGGCAGCTAATTGACTGGGCAGCTGATTGGCTGTCTGAGCCAGGATTCACACTGGTGACCTGCTGCACCGAAGAACACATTCCCTGCCTGGGGAAAATGATTGACTGGCTGTGCAAGGATTGAAACTATAGTCACATAGGAACTCAATCCACAGTAGTAGGCGGATCCTATTCCAAGCCTGGGGAAAAGGTTTGACCAGCTGAGATTTGAACTGTAGTCACATGGCAACTCCCTGTGATGTAAAGGTAGCAACTTGCTCTGCCTCTATGCTATATGTGGATCCCAATGGACAAAAGGTATTTTTAGGTCCCATAAACCATGGTCACATGGCAAACCAATGCAAATAAGTAGGCGGATGCCCTGCCTTTAAGCCATTTGTGGCTCCCCATGGTGAAAGGGTATCTTTAGGTCCCATGAACCGCAATCACATGGAGATTCAACGCAAAGTAGTAGGCGGAACCTATTCCCGGCCTGGGGAAAAGGTTTGACTGGCCAATTGGCTGGCTGAGAGCAATTTAAGCCTGCGGACTGCTGCTCCGAACATGGCTGCTCTACCTCTATGCCTTTGTAGCCCCCCATGGTAAAAAGTTATCCTTAGCCCCATACAGTCACATGGTGACTCAATGCAAAGTAGTAGGTGGAACCTATTCCTGGTCTGGGGAAAAAGTTTGACCAGCTAGGCAGCTGCTTAGCTGAGATTTGAATCAACATCCTGCTGCATTGATGTCAAGAGCACTGTGTCTGTGCCATATGTGGGTCCCCGTGGTGTAAGTGGTATCTCTAGGTCCCATGAACCGTAGTCACATGGTGACTCAATGCACTGTAGTAGGTGGAACCTATTCCTGGCCTAAAGAAAAAGTTTGACCAGCTAGGCAGCTGCTTAGTTGGGATTTGAATCAACATCCTGCTGCATTGATGGCAAGAGCCCTGTGTCTGCACCATATGTGGGCCCCCGTGGTGTAAGAGGTATCTTTAGGTCCCACGAACCGTAGTCACATGGCGACTTAATCCACAGTAGTAGGTGGATCCTATTCCCGGCTTGGGGGAAAAGTTTGACCATACCAACATCTGGCTGAGCTGGGATTTCAACCAGTGACCTGCTGCACCGAATGCAAGTGTGCTGCCTCAATGTGGCTCCTGATGGTTAAAGTGTATCTTTAGGTCCTCTGAACCATAGTCACATGGCAACTCAATGCAAAGAAGTGGGCCTGGGGTAAAGGTATAACCAGCTGAACTGGGATGGAACTGGTGACCTGCTTTTCGAAAGGGAGGTGCTCTGCTGCAATGCCACATGTGGCTCCCTATTGTTAAAGGGTATCTTTAGGTCCCATAAACTGTAGTCACATGGCAACTCAATACAAAGTAGTTTGTAGAACCTATTCACGGCCTGGAGAAAGGGTTTGACTGGCTGAGCTGTGATTTGAGTTGAGAAGTGGGTGAAGCCCGTTGCCAGTTTGGGGAAGAGGTTTGACTGACTGAGACAGAATTTGAACTGTTGACCTGCTGCTCTATACCATATGTGTCTCCTCTTAGTGAAAGATCCCATGAACTATAGTCATATGGCAACTCAATACAAATAAATGGGTGAGGCCTGTTGCCTGCCTGAGGAAGAGGTTTGACCACAGCAACTCAATGCAAAGAAGTGGGTGAAGCCTATTGCTGGCCTGGGGAAGAGGATTGACCAGCTAACTGACTGGCTGAGCTGAGATTTGAACTGGTGACCTGCGGCACCAAAAGTGGGTGCTCTGCTGCAATCCCATGGTAAAAGGATATCTTTAGGTCCCATAAACGTAGTCAGGTGGCGACTCAATACAAAGTATTTGGCTGAGCCAGGATTGACACTGGTGACCTGCTGCACTGAAGTTGGGCGCTCTGCTTCTATGCCATATGTGTCTCCCCATGGTGAGATGGTATTTTTATGTCCTATGAACCGTAGTCACATGGCGATGCAATGCAGAGTAGTAGGCAGAATCTATTTCTGTTCTGGGGAAATGGTTTGACAAGCTGTGCAGCTGATTGGCTGGCTGAGCTGGGATTCGATCTGGCAACTTGCTCTGCCTCTATGCCATATATAGATCCCAATGGACAAAAGATATTTTTACGTCCCATGAACTGTGGTCACATGGCGACTCAAAGCAGTAAGCGGAACCTATTTCCTGCCTGGTTAAAATGTTTGACCAGCTGGGAAGCAAATTGGCTAGTACAATATGTTCACATAGTAAATAGTTAGGGCTTTTGTGCCTTGTGGCCTACCTTTCTATATATGATGTGTTAATATAAATACATATGTGTGTACATATGTTAAGGATTAAAAAAAAAAAATGTATTATGTAATTGCAACTCAATGCAGAGAAGTGGATGAAGCCTATTGCTAGCCTGGGGAAAGGGTTTGACCAGCTGAGCTGGGATTTGAACTGGTGACCTGTGGCACCAAAGGTGGGTGCTCTGTTGCAATGCCACATGTGGCTCCCAACTGTTAAAAGGTATCTTCATAAACCGTAGTCACATGGCGACTCAATGCAAAGAAGTGGGTGAAGCTGGACTGGGGAAAAGGTATGACCAGCTGACTGACTGGCTGGGATTTAAACCGGTGACCTGTGACCGAAGGTGGGTGCTCTGCCTCAATGCCTTATGTGTCTCACCATGGTGAAAGGGTATATTTAAATCCCATGAACCGCAGTAATATGGCGACTAAATGCAAAGCAGTAGGCGGTGTTACGGCACCACCGGAATTACCTGATCTGAGAACCGAGGTGGCCGTCTGAAGAGGTGGATGTCGGTGTAATGGTTTACCTCGACAGAAAACCGAGGTGACCAGCAAGAGAGAGAGGAATCCGGGTAGCTCACCAGTTTGTAGAGCCTGATGTCAGACCGAGTGTTCGCTAGAGCCCCTGATGGTGGGGATAGACTGAAGCTGATAGGAATCCGTCAGGTTACGCCCCTTAGAGAATACCCGTAAGAGGAAAACGGGGCAGCAGGGAATGGATAAGATAAAGTGGGGTAACTAGCAAAAGTAGTACCAGAAGAGACTGGACTGTGACAAACCACAATACAAACAAAACAGAGACAACAGACTAGAGGGGGTTAACGGGACAAACAAGACTGACTGACTGACAGACTGGGGCTTACTCACACACACACACTCATACGAACTACTTAGGTGGGAGAGGAGGAATTGGTACACAGAGGGTAACAGGGAAGGACCAGGCCTGGACAATGGAGGGCACTCCGGAATCAGAAATAAGCAAACAAGAGCAAAGTACAAGGCAGGCACAGATACTGGAAAACAGAGTCTATAGCCGACAGATTCACCTTGCTCAACTCCACCTCCAACTCTACAGTATCTGCTACCCGGATTCACCTTGCTCAACTCCGCCTCCAACTCTACAGTCCCCTGCACCTCCTGATTCAGAGACTGATCACTATTGTGTTTATTTATTTTCTGTATGTACACGTCCTTTATTAAACCAGCTCACTTCTAATTCCAGCCATCTCAGTTGTATTCATCTCTGATACCTGGGTTAGATCCCAAACACTCCTTGAACGTGACAGTTTTTTCTGGCCCGATGGATCCTCCCGGGAAATCCCACAGAGAACAGCTCCTGACATGGCCTCAAGAATTGAACAGCAAGAAGTGACTATGGGACAAGTGGTGTCATGCCTTTACGAACTTGCTAACCAAGTTTGTGCCTTTCAACACACCGTAGTGCACCAAAATCCTGCTTCCTCGTCCAGAAACTCTTCTGGAACTCATAGAATACCCTTGTCTACCCCAGCCAAGTATGATGGGGCTCCAAAACTTTGCCGTGGTTTCTTGAATCTATGTTTGCTCCAGTTCAAGCTGCAACCAGAGAACTTTCCTACGGACAGCATGAAAGTAGCATATATCATTTCTTTATTATGCGGACCAGCCCTAGATTGGGTTTCTACTCTCCTGGAAAAGAATGATCCTATGCTAACTGACCTGGACCGTTTTCTGGAAATCTTCAGAGTTATCTTTGATATTGCTGGGAGATCTTCGTCTGCTGCCACAAATATCTTGCGCGTACGTCAGAAGGATCTGACTGTGGGTCAGTATGTTATCCAGTTCCGGACCCTCTCTTCAGAATTATCTTGGGGAGAAGAGGCTCTGGTTTCTATCTTTTGGCATGGTCTATCTGATCGCAAAAAAGATAACCTCATTTCTTCCCAGCTACCCATGACTTTGAATGAACTTATTTCTGTCTGTGCCCTAGTGGACATCCGTCATCGGGAAAGAGCCTCTGAAAGGAAAGAGGCCTACCGGCCGAAGACGTCTGCTCCCACTCGTCCCAGAGGTTCGCCGCCTCCACCAGAGGAACCCATGCAATTGGGTAAATCCCGTATTTCTGATCAGGAACATCAAAGACGTACCAGCAATAACCTCTGTTTCTATTGCAGGGAGTCCGGACACCTTTGACTTCAATGTCCCAAGCACCTGGGAAACGCACGCTCTTAACTGCGTCTGAGGAGCCTAAGTTAGGGGTGCCACTTCGCTCCTCCACCGCAAAAGACTGTACCTTGCCTATAGTCCTGACTTCAAATTCTGTCTCCACCAATCTAATGGCCCTTCTTGACTCTGGAGCTGCTGAAAATTTCATCTCTCAAGATACTGTGGAAGCGTATAAAATTTCCACCAAGCCACTCTCTGTTCCCACCTACCTCACAGCAGCAGATGGCAGCCGGATACCAGGTGGTACCATTACCCACCAGACCTGTCAACTACAGCTTCAGACGGGAATCCTACACTAGGGAAACTATCCGGTTCACGGCACAGTGTGTAAACCCTCGTCAGGCCCGCTGGTCCTTGTTTTTCTCCCGATTCAACCTGCAGCTTCGCTTCCGACCCGGCACAAAGAATGTTAAAGCTGACGCTTTGTCCCGACAATTCTGTACGGATGATGTAGAGGAGGATCGTCTCATCTTGGATCCAGTCATGTTGGTCAGTACTCAAATCATCCCTGCTGGAAAAACTTTCGTGTCGTTGCCACTCAGGAAGAAACTCATGTCATGGGCTCATACTTCTTGCTTCGCCGGACATGCCGGTATCACCAAGATATTAGCTTTCATTTCAGAACTCTATTGGTGGCCAAATCTTTGAGACGACGTGAAAGCTTTTGTAAATGCATGTTCCCACTGCGCTCAGCACAAAACTACTCGCAGACCGCCTTTGGGAGCACTACAACCCTTGCCTGTACCTAAGTCCCCATGGACTCATGTGTCAATGGACTTTGTCACAGACCTGCCTCCCTGTCGGCAATTCAATACCATCTGGGTTATCGTGGACCGTTTCTCCAAAATGGCCCACTTTGTTCCGCTCAAGGGGTTGCCTTCAGCGCCAGCTTTGGCTCAGCTCTTCGTGTCAGAGATTTCCCTCTGCATGGCTGTCCTGAGGAGATCGTGTCTGACAGGGGAGTGCAATTTACCGCCCAATTTTGGAGAGCTTTTTGCCAGAGTCTGCGTGCCAAGCTCAAGTTCTCCACTGCATACCATCCCCAGACAAATGGCCAAACCGAGCGAGTCAATCAAGACATAGAAACCTTCATCAGGCTCTATGTGTCATGCTCTCAGGACGATTGGGTAGATCTGCTGCCTTGGGCAGAATTCTCGCACAACTACCACTACCACAAATCGTTGGATGACACTCCGTTCAAGGTGGTCTACGGATACCAGCCAAGAGTACCACCTTTCTCATTGCTTCCTGCCAAATCTGTACCTGCTTCAGCAACATCTCTGAAAAGATTCGATCAGATCTGGAAGAAGGTGAGATCCGCCTTGGTCAAGTCTTCCAAGAGATATAAACTTCATGCGGACCGTAAGAGGAAAGCCATCCCTTCTTTTCAGCCCGGAGACCGAGTTATCATCTGAAAACCTGCGGTTGAAGGTTCCGTCCATGAAGTTTGCCCCAAGATTTCTTGGACCATTTAAAATCAGTAGGGTCATCAACCCGGTGGCCTATAAATTGGATCTCCCTCCACATCTCAAGGTACCCAACTCGTTCCACATCTCCTTACTCAAGCCTCTGGTTCTTAACCGATACTCCTCATCCCTCAAGAAACCATCTAGAATCTCTGGCTCTCAGGATGAAGAGTTTGAAATAAAGGAGATTGTGGATTCTAGGACTCGGCATGGCCACACCGAGTATTTAATTGATTGGAAGGGCTTTGTTCCAGAAGAGCGTGCATGCCGATGTCAACGCACCTAGACTGGTGAGGACATTTCTGGCCAAGACAAAAACCTTGGGGCCACCCGTAAACGGGGGGGGGTACTATCACATATCGCAGCTTACCCACTCTGTAGTCCACCGGACTACGCAATCTCAATACTCACCAGTAGCATCAGCAACAGCGTCCTCATGGAATCCTCATGCCAAACCTCCACGATGCTTCGGACCATGGGCGCCATCAGGTGACGCTGCTCCTCCAATGCCTGGCTTCCTCTCCAATCCTCCAGCCTATCAGTGAACAGCACACACTGTATAAACCCTGCAAGCGCTTCACTCATTGCCAGAGCAACTAGGTTCTCTAGATGCATTGAGCTCCTGTTTGATCCAGTCTTGCATCTTCCAACTATACAGTGTCTGCTACCCCAATTCACCTTCTTCAACTCCACCTCCAACTTTACAGTTATTCCTGCCTGGACGTTATTGCTACGATTATCCAGTTATAACCTATAACCCAGCTCAGCCAGCCAGGCAGTCAGTCAGCTGGTCAAACCTCTTCCCTAGGCTGGTAATAGTCTTCTTTGCACTGAGTTGCTATGTGACTATGGTTCATGGGACCTAAATATACACCTTCACCATCAGGAGGCAGAGCACCCACATTCAGTGCAGCAGGTCAGTGGTTCAAATCCCAGCTCAGCCTGTCAAACTTTTTCTACAGGCCATGAATAGGTTCTGCCAACTACTTTGTATTGAGAAGCCATGTGACTATGGTTTATGGGACCTAAAGATACCCTTTCACCACAAGGAGCCACATATGGCATCACATCAGAGCACCTGCCTTTGGTGCAGCAGGTCACCAGTTAAAATCCCAGCTCAGCCAACCAACCAGCTGGTCAATCCCCTTTACCAGGCAGACAATAGTCTTCTTTGCAGTGAGTTGCTATCTGACTATGGTTCATGGGACCTAAATATACACCTTCACCATCATTAGACAGAGCACCCACATTCAGTGCAGCACTGAGCTGGTTCATATCCCAGCTCAGCTAGTCAATTTTTTTTCTGCAAGCCATGAATAGGTTCTACCAACTACCTTGTATTGAGTAGCCATTGATGCAGTAGGTCACCAGTTCAAATCCCAGCTCAGCCAGACAGCTAATCAAACCTTTTCCCTAGGCTGGCACATTCAGTGCAGCAGGTCACTGGTTCAAATTCCAGCTCAGCTAGTCAATCTTTTTCTGCAGGCCATGAATAGGTTCTGCCAACTACTTTGTATTGAGTAGCCATGTGGCTATGGCTTATGGGACCTAAAGATACCAAGACACCACAGAGAGCTGCATATGGCATCACAGCAGAGCACTCGCCTTTGGTGCAACAGGTCACCAGTTCAAATATCAGCTCAGACAGCCGGCTGATCAAACCTCTTCCCTAGGCTGTCACATTCAGTTCATATCCCAGCTAAGCTAGTCAAGCTTTTTCTGCAGGCCATGAATAGGTTCTGCCAACTACTTTGTATTGAATAGCCATGTGACTATGCTTTATGGGACCTAAAGGTACATCTTCACCACAAGAAGCCACATATGGCATCAGAGCAGAGCACCTGCCTTTGGTGGAGCAGGTTGCTGGTTCTAATCCCAACTCAACCAGTTGGTCAAACCTGTCACATTCAAGGGGTGTTTAGGATCTGTCCTGGGTGTCAGATGAATACAACTGAGATGGCTGGAATTGGACATGAGCTGGTTTAATGAAGGAAGGGTGCATACAGAAAATGAATGAATCACTATCACAATAGTGATCGGTCTCTGAATCAGGAGGTGTGGGGGAGCCAAGGGGACTGGAAATGCAATGGGAGAGAACTGAAGTCTATGAAGAGAGGTAGATGTCAGTAGGTGAGTGTTGGTAGTAGCAGGAGGCTATAACTGGATAGTTGTAGCAATAAAGTCCAGGCAGGAATAAGTGTAAAATTGTAGCAAGGTGAATACGAGTAGCAGATACTGTAAAGTTAGAGGTGGAGTTGAACAAGGTGAATTTGGGTAGCAGATACCATAGAGTTGGCAATTCCAGGACTGGATCAGACAGGAGCTCAATGCAGGAGGACCTAGTTATTCTGGCAATGAGTGAAGAGCTTGCAGGGTTCATGTAGTGTGTGCTGTTCATTGATAGGCTGGAGGATTGGAGAGGAAGCCAGGCATTGGAGGAGCAGCGTCAATTGATGGCGCCCATGGTCCGGAGCACTGTGGAGGTTTGGCACCTCCAAATTCCATGAGCATGCTGTTGCTGATGGAGACCACTGTTAGGCACACGGGACCGGCGAACTACAGAGTGGCACCAGAAATTTCCTCACGTGCGTTGACATCGCACGCTCTTCTGGACCAAAGCCCTTCCAATCAATTAAATACTCGGTGTGGCCATGCCGAGTCCTAGAATCCACAATCTCCTTTATTTCAAACTCTTCATCCTGAGAGCCAGAGATCCTAGATGGATCCGGGCTCTCAGGCTTTTCCGGGCTGAAAAGAAGGGATGGCTTTCCTCTTACAGTCCGCATGAAGTTTATATCTCTTGGAAGACTTGACCAAGGTGGATCTCACCTTCTTCCAGATCTGGGCGAATCTTTTCAGAGATGTTGCTGAAGCAGGTACAGATTCAACAGGAAGCAATGAGAAAGGTGGTACTCTCGTCTGGTATCCGTAGACCACCTTGAATGGAGTGTCATCCAACGATTTGTGGTAGTGGTAGTTGTGTGAGAATTCTGCCGAAGGCAGCAGATCTACCCAATCATCCTGAGAGGATGACACATAGAGCCTGATGAAGGTTTCTATGTCTTGATTGACTCGCTCGGTTTGGCCATTTGTCTGAGGATGGTATGCAGTGGAGAACTTGAGCTTGACACGCAGACTCTGGCACAAAGCTCTCCAAAACTGGGCGGTAAATTGCACTCCCCTGTCAAACACGATCTCCTCAGGACAGCCATGCAGACGGAAAATATCTGACACGAAGAGCTGAGCCAAAGCTGGCGCTGAAGGCAACCCCTTGAGCTGAACAAAGTGGGCCATTTTGGAGAAATGGCTTCCCATGGTGAAAAGGTATCTTCAGGTCACATAAACCATAGTCACATGGCTACTCAATACAAAGTACTTGGCAGATCCTATTCATGGCCTGCAGAAAAAGTTTGACTAGCTGAGCTATGAACTGCTGCATTAAATGTGCCAGCCTATAAAGCAGGTTTGATCAGCTGGCTGGCTGAGATGGGATTTGAACTGGTGACCTGCTGCACCAAAGGTTGGTGCTCTGCTGAGATGCCATACATGGCTTCAAGGTATTTTTAGGTCCCATAAACCATAGTCATATGGCTACTCAATACAAAGTAGTTGTCGGAACCTATTCATGGCCTGCAGAAAAAGCTGAGCTATGAGCCAGTGAACTGCTGCACTGAATGTGGCTGTCTAGGGAAGCGGTTTGGTCAGCTGACTGGCTGAGCTGGGATTTGAACTGGTAACCTGCTGCACCAAAGCCAGGTGCTGTGCTCCTATGCCATATGTGGCTTCCTGTGATGAAAGGGTATCTTTAGGTCCCATAAACCATAGTCACATGGCTACTTAATACAAAGTAGTTGGAAGAACCTATTCATGGCCTGCAGAAAAAGTTAGACTAGCTGAGCTGGGATTTGAACCAGTGACCTGCTGCAGTGAATGTGGGTGCTCTGCCTCCTGATGGTGAAGGTGTTTATTTAGATCACATGAACCATAGTCACAAACCAACTCAGTGCAAAGAAGCCTATTGCCAGCCTTGGGAAGAGGTTTGACCAGCTGACTGGCTGGCTGAGCTGGGATTTGAACAGGTGACCAGCTGCCCCAAAAACTGGTGCTCTGCTGCTCTGCTGTGATACCATACATGGCTTTTCATGGTGAAGAAGTATCTTTAGGTCACATAAACCATAGTCACATGACTACCCAATACAAAGTAGTTAGTAATTAGCAAAACATTTTGACTAGCTGAGCTTAGATTTGGTCCCGTAAACCATAGTCACATGGCTACTTAATACAAAGTAGTTGGCAGAACCTATTCATGGCCTGCAGAAAAAGTTTGACTGGCTGAGCAGAGATATGAACCAGTGAGCTGCTGCTGCTGCACTGAATGTAGATACAGCAACCATATTATATTTTTGGATTTTTTATCCTTTTGAACATAGCTGCCAATGTGATAACCTATCTTTTGCTGTGAGAGTCCTGTCTGCCAATTTCTGCCGTTGATCTGTTTTTTATTTGTGGGATTCACCACCACAATCAGTATTTTACTGACGTACAATATTGTATATATATATATATGCTGATATTTCGCTAGCTACCTTATATATTGTTGGTAATACAATAACCATTTTAAGATTAATAATTAAAAGTTATATTTTAAGTTGCTGAGGTGTGCATTATAAATGCGGCCCTTTTTTTCTTTTTCCCAGGCTACTCCCTCTCGAGAATAGTCTGTGATTGGTATTATTATAATCGTTTCTGCCGCAAATTGCACCCTATTTCTCTTGGAGATATCTATTTGAGTTCATTTAAAGCAAGAGATAGCAACCACACCATTGTTGTGCGGTATACACTCCTCTTTTTGTGCTGCACTGAATGTGCCAGCCTGTGGGATATGAAGCTGCTGCATTGGATGTGCCGGCCTGTGTGATATGAACCAGTGAGCTGCTGCACTGAATGTGCCAGCCTAGGGAAGAAGTTTGATCAGCTGACTGGCAGGCTGAGCTGATATTTGATCTGGTGGCCTGCTGCACCAAAGGAGGGTACTCTGCTGCGATGTCATATATGGCTCCCTGTAGTGAAAAGGTATATTTAGGTCCCATAAACCAAAGTCACCTGGCTACTCAATACAAAGTAGTTGGCAGAACCTATTCATGGCCTGCAGAAAAGGTTTGACTAGCTGAGCTGGGATATAAACCAATGAGATACTGCACTAAATGTGCCAGCCTAGAGAGGAGGTTTGATCAGCTGGTAGACCTGGGATTTGAACTGGTGACCTGTTGCACCAAATGTGGGTGCTCTGCTGCAATGCCATATGTTGCTCCCCCTGGTGAAAAGGTATCTTTAGGTCCCATAAACCATAGTCACATGGCTACACTATACAAAGTAGTTGGCAGAACCTATTCATGGCCTGCAGAAAATGTTTGACAGGCTGAGCTGGGATTTGAATCGGTGACCTGCTGCACGGAATGTGGTGCTCTGCCTCCTGATGGTAAAGGTGTATATTTAGATCCCTTGAACCATAGTCACATACCAATTCAGTGCAAAAAAACCTGTTGGCAGCCTAGGGAGGAGGTTTGACCAGCTGACTGGCTGGCTGAGCTGGGATTTGAACTAGCGACCTGCTCCACCAAAAACGGTTGCTCTGCTGCGATGCCATACGTGACTTCCCACAGTGAAAGATTTAAACCAGTGACTTGCTGCACCAAGGGTGGGTGCTCTGCTGCGAAGTCATATATGGCTCCCTGTAGTGAAAAGGTATCTTTAGGGCCCATAAACCATAGTCACATGGCTACTCTATACAATGTAGTTGGCAGAACCTATTCATGGCCTGCAGAAAAGATTTGACTAGCTGACCTGGGATATGGACCAGTGCTGCTGCAATGAATGTGCCAGCCTGTGGGATATGAACCAGTGACCTGCTGCACTGAATGTGGGTGCTCTGCCTCCTAATTGTAAAGGTGTATATTTTGGTCTCATGAACCATAGTAACATAGCAACTGAGTGCAAAGAAGCCTATTGCCAGCCTATGGAAGAGATTTGAACAGCTGACTGACTGGCTGGCCAGCTGAGCAAGGATTTGAAACGGTGACCTGCTGCACTGAATGTGCCAGCCTGGGGAAGAGCTTTGAACAGCTGGCTGAGTTGGGATTTGAACTGACGACCAGTTCCTGATGGTGAAGGTGTATTTTTAGGTCACATAAACCATAGCAACTCAGTGCAAAGAAGGCTATTGCCAGCCTAGGGAAGAGGTTTGACCAGCTGGCTGTCTGGCTGGCTGACTTGCTGTTTTTTTTGCCATTTGCACTGACGACCTACTGAACCAAAGGCGGGTGCTCTGCTGCGATAACATATGTGGCTCCCCATGGTGAAAAGGTATCTTTAGGTCCCATAAACCATAGTCACATGGCTACTCTATACAAAGTAGTTGGCAGAACCTATTCATGGTCTGCAGAAAAAGGTTGACTTGCTGAGCTATGAACCAGTGAGCTTTTGCTCTGAATGTGCAAGCCTAGAGAAGAGATTTGATTAGCTGGATGAACTGGTGACTTACTGCACCAAAGGAGGGTGCTCTGCTGTGATGCCATACGTGGCTCTCCTTGGCTAATGGTATCTGTAGGTCCTATAAACAATAGACACATAGCTACTCAAGGCAAAGTAGTTGGCAGAACCTATTCATGGTCTGCAGAAAAAGGTTGGCTTGCTGAGCTATTGCACTGAATGTGCATGCCTAGAGAAGAGATTTTATTAGCTGGATGAACTGGGATTTGAACTGGTGACTTACTGCACCAAATGAGGGTGCTCTGCTGTGATGCCATACGTGGCTCTCCTTGGCTAATCGTATCTGTAGTTCCTATAAACAATAGACACATAGCTACTCAAGGCAAAGTAGTTGGCAGAACCTATTCATGGTCTGCAGAAAAGGGTTGGCTTGTTGAGCTATGAACCAGTGAGCTTTTGCACTGAATGTGCATGCCTAGAGAAGAGATTTTATTAGCTGAATGAACTGGGATTTGAACTGGTGACCTGCTGCACCAAAGGAGGGTGCTCTGCTGTGATGCCGTATGTGGCTCTCCTTGGCAAAAGGTATCTGTAGGTCCAATAAACAATAGACACATAGCTACTCAAGGCAAAGTAGTTGGCAGAACCTATTCATGGTCTGCAGAAAAAGGTTGACTTGCTTAGCTATGAACCAGTGAGCTTTTGCACTGAATGTGCAAGCCTAGAGAAAAGATTTGATTAGCTGGATGAACTGGGATTTTAACTGGTGACCTGTTGCACCAAAGGAGGGTGCTCTGCTGTGATGCCATATGTGGCTCTCCTTGGTAGATGGTATCTGTAGGTTCTATAAACAATAGACACATAGCTACTCAAGGCAGTCATGAATACAACTGAGATGGCTGGAATTGGAAGTGAGCTGGTTTAATGAAGGACGGGTGCATACAGAAAATGAATAAACACAATAGGGATCAGTCTCTGAATCAGGAGGTGCAGGGGAGCCAAGGGGACTGGAAGTGCAATGGGAGAGAACTGAAGTCCATGAAGAGAGGTAGATGCCGGTAGGTGAGTGTTGGTAGTAGCAGGAGGCTATAACTAGGTAGTCGTAGCAATAAAGTCCAGGCAGGAATAATTGTAAAATTGTAGCCGGAGTTGAGCAAGGTGAATCCGAGTAGCAGATACTGTAAAGTTAGAGGTGGAGTTGAACAAGGTGAATTTGGGTAGCAGATACCATAGAGTTGGAAGTTGCAGGACTGGATCAGACAGGAGCTCAATGCAGGAGTACCAGGCATCTAGAGGACCTAGTTATTCTGGCAATGAGTGAAGAGCTTGCAGGGTTCATGTAGTGTGTGCTGTTCATTGATAGGCTGGAGGATTGGAGAGGAAGCCAGGCATTGGAGGAGCAGCGTCAATTGATGGCGCCCATGGTCCGGAGCACTGTGGAGGTTTGGCACCAGGATTCCACGAGGATGCTGTTGCTGATGGAGACCACTGTTAGGCACACGGGACCGGCGAACTACAGAGTGGGTATGCCGCGATATGTGATAGTACCCCCCCCCCCTTTACGGGTGGCACCAGAAATTTCCTCACGTGCGTTGACATCGGCATGCACGCTCTTCTGGACCAAAGCCCTTCCAATCAATTAAATATTCGGTGTGGCCATGCCGAGTCCTAGAATCCACAATCTCCTTTATTTCAAACTCTTCATCCTGAGAGCCAGAGATTCTAGATGGTTTCTAGATGGCTTGATGTGGAACTAGTTGGGTACCTTGAGATGAGGAGGGAGATCCAATTTATAGGCCACCGGGTTGATGACCCTACTGATTTTAAATGGTCCAAGAAATCTTGGGGCAAACTTCATGGACGGAACCTTCAACCGCAGGTTTTTAGATGATAACCACACTCGGTCTCCGGGCTGAAAAGAAGGGATGGCTTTCCTCTTACAGTCCGCATGAAGTTTATATCTCTTGGAAGACTTGACCAAGGCGGATCTCACCTTCTTCCAGATCTGGGCGAATCTTTTCAGAGATGTTGCTGAAGCAGGTACAGATTCGACAGGAAGCAATGAGAAAGGTGGTACTCTCGTCTGGTATCCATAGACCACCTTGAATGGAGTGTCATCCAACGATTTGTGGTAGTGGTAGTTGTGCGAGAATTCTGCCGAAGGCAGCAGATCTACCCAATCGTCCTGAAAGGATGACACATAGAGCCTGATGAAGGTTTCTAAGTCTTGATTGACTCGCTCGGTTTGGCCATTTGTCTGAGGATGGTATGCAGTGGAGAACTTGAGCTTGACGCGCAGACTCTGGCACAAAGCTCTCCAAAACTGGGCGGTAAATTGCACTCCCCTGTCAGACACGGTCTCCTCAGGACAGCCATGCAGACGGAAAATCTCTGACACGAAGAGCTGAGCCAAAGCTGGCGCTGAAGGCAACCCCTTGAGCTGAACAAAGTGGGCCATTTTGGAGAAATGACTTCCCATGGTGAAACAGTATCTTTAGGTCCCATAAACCTACTCAATGGCTACTCAATGCAAAGCAGTTGGCAGAACCTATTCATGACCTGCAGAAAAAAAATTGACTAGCTGAGCTATGAACCAGAGAGCTTTTGCACTGAATGTGGCAGCCTAGAGAAGAGGTTTGATCAGCTGGCTCAGCTGGGATTTGAACTGGTGACCTGCTGCATGTGGCTCTCCTTGGCAAATGGTATCTGTAGTTCCTATAAACAATAGGCACATAGCTACTCAAGGCAAAGAGAACTTGGCAGAACTTATTCATGGCCTGCAGAAAAAGTTTGACTAGCTGAGCTGGGATATGAACCAGTGAACTGCTGCACTGAATGTGCCAGCCTAGGGAAGAAGTTTGATCAAATGGATGGTTGAGCAGGGATTTGAACTGGAGACCTGCTGCACCAAAGGTAGGTGCACTGCTGCAACGCCATACATGGCTTCCCATGGTAAGCAAGCATCGTTAGGTCACATAAACCATAGTCACATGGCTACTCAATACAAAGTAGTTTGCAGAACCTATTCATGGCCTGCAGAAAAAGATTGACTAGCTCAGCTGGGATATGAACCAGTGAACTGCTGCACTGAATGTGCCAGCCTAGGAAAAAAGTTTGATCAAATGGCAGATTGAGCTGGGATTTGAACTGGAGGCCTGCTGCACCAAAGGCAGGTGCTCGGCTGCAATGCCATACATTGCTCCCTATGGTGTAATAGTATCTTTAGGTCCCATAAACCTAAAGTCAGCTGGTCATACCTTTTCCCCAGGCCAGCTTCACCCACTTCTTTGCATTGAGTCGCCATGTGACCTAAAGATACCCTTTGACAATTGGGAGCCACATGTGGCATTGCAACAGAGCACCCACCTTTGGTGCAGCAGGTCACCAGTTCAAATCCCAGCTCAACCAGTCAGCTGATCAAACCCTTTCCCCAGGCTGGCAATAGGCTTCACCCACTTCTTTGCATTGAGTTGTTATGGTCAAACCTCTTCTTTAGGCAGGCAATAGTCCTCATCAACCTCTTTGCATTGAGTCACAATTACATAATACATTTCTTGATTTTTTTATTTTTAATCCTTAACATATGTCCGCACATATGTATTTATATTAACACATCATATATAGAAAGGTAGGCCACAAGGCACAAAAGCCCTAACTATTTACTATGTGAACATATTGTACTAGCCAATCAGCTGCCCGGCTGGTCAAACATTTTCACCAGGCAGGAAATAGGTTCCGCTTACTGCTTTGAGTCGCCATGTGACCACAGTTCATTGGACATAAAAATATCTTTTGTCCATTGGGATCTATATATATGGCATAGAGGCAGAGCAAGTTGCCAGATCGAATCCCAGCTCAGCCAGCCAATCAGCTGCACAGCTTGTCAAACCATTTCCCCATGATGGGAATAGATTCTGCCTACTACTCTGCATTGCATTGCCATGTGACTACGGTTCATGGGACATAAAAATACCATCTCACCATGTGGAGACACATATGGCATAGAAGCAGAGTGCCCAACTTCAGTGCAGCAGGTCACAAGTGTCAATCCTGGCTCAGCCAACTACTTTGTATTGAGTCGCCATCTGACTACATTTATGGAACCTAAAGATATCCTTTTACCATGGGATTGCAGCAGAGCACCCGCCTTTGCTGCAGCACCAGTTCAAATCTTAGCTCAGCCAGCCAGTCAGTCAGCTGGTCAATCCTCTTCCCCAGGCCAGCAATAGGCTTCACCCACTTCTTTGCATTGAGTTGCCATGGTCAAACCTCTTCCTCAGGCAGGCAACAGGCCTCTCCCATTTCTTTGTATTGAGTTGCCATATGACTATAGTTCATGGGACCTTTCACTATGAGGAGACACATATGGTATAGAGCAGCAGGTCAACAGTTCAAATCCCGTCTCAGTCAGTCAAACCTCTTCCCCAGACTGGCAACAGGCTTCATCCACTTCTCAACTCAAATCAGCCATTCAAACCCTTTCTCCAGGCCTTGAATAGGTTCTACAAACTACTTTGTATTGAGTCTCCATGTGACTACAGTTTATGAGACCTAAAGATACCCTTTAACAATGAGGAGCCACATGTGGCATTGCAGCAGAGCACCCCCCTTTAGTACAGCAGGTTACCAGTTCCATCCCAGTTCAGCTGGTCGTACCTTTACCCCAGGCCCGCTTCACCCACTTCTTTGCATTGAGTTGCCATGTGACTATGGTTCAGGCAACCTAGAGATACACCTTCACCATCAGGAGCCACATTGAGGCAGCACACCTGCAGGTCACTGGCTGAAATCCCAGCTCAGCCAGCTGTTGGTATGGTCAATCTTTTCCCCCAAGCCAGGAATAGGATCCACCTACTACTGTGGATTGAGTCGCCATGTGACTACGGTTCATGGGACCTATAGATTCCTCTTACACCATGGGGGCCCACATATGGCGCAGACACAGTGCTATTGCCATCAATGCAGCAGGATGCTGATTCAAATCCCATCTAAGCAGCTGCCTAGCTGGTCAAACTTTTTCTTTAGGCCAGGAATAGGTTCCGCCTACTACATTGCATTGAGTCACTATGTGACTATGGTTCGTGGGACCTAGAGATACCACTTACACCACAAGGGCCCACATATGGCGCAGACACAGTGCTCTTGACATCAATGCAGTGGGATGTTGATCCAAATCTCGGCTAAGCAGCTGCCTAGCTGGTCAAACTTTTTCCCCAGGCCAGGAATAGGTTCCACCTGCATTGAGTCACCATGTGACTGTATGGGGCTAAGGATAACTTTTTACCATGGGGGGCTACAATGGCATAGAGGTAGAGCAGCCATGTTCGGAGCAGCAGTCTGCAGGCTTAAATTGCTCTCAGCCAGCCAATTGGCCAGTCAAACCTTTTCCCCCCTTAAAGGCAGGGCATCCGCCTACTTATTTGCATTGATTTGCCATGTGACCATGGTTTATGGGACCTAAAAATACCTTTTGTCCGTTGGGATCCACATATAGCATAGAGGCAGAGCAAGTTGCTACCTTTACATCACAGGGAGTTGCCATGTGACTACAGTTCAAATCCCAGCTTACTCAGCTGGTCAAACCTTTTCCCCAGGCTTGGAATAGCATCCACCTACTACTGTGGTTTGAGTCGCCATGTGACTACAGTTCCAATCCTGGCACAGCCAGTCAATCATTTTCCCCAGGCAGGGAATATGTTCTTCGGTGCAGCAGGTCACCAGTGTGAATCCTGACTCAGACAGCCAATTAGCTGCCCAGCTGGTCAATCTTTTTGCCTAGGCTGGGAATAAGTTCCGCCTACTACTTTGCATTGAGTCGGCATTTGACTATAGTTCATAGGACCTAAAGATACCTATCTACCATGGGGAGCCGCTTATGCCGTAGAGGCAGGTCACTGTCTCAATTCTTGGCACAGCCAGCCAATCAGTTGCCTGGCTAGACAAACATTTTCCCAAGACCGGAAATAGGTTCTGCCTACTCCTTTGCATTGAGTCGCCATGTCACTATGGTTCATGGGACCTAAAGATTCCTATTCACTGAGGGGAACCACATATGGCTTAGAGGCAGCACAACCTCGATTCTTGGCTCAGCCAGCCAATCAGCTGCCTGGCTAGACAAACCTTTTACCCAGGCCTACCACTTTGCATTGAATCGCCATGTGACTAGGGTTCATGGGACCTAAATATGCCCTTACACAGTTAGGAGCCACATATGGCATTGCACCCATCTTTGCTGCACTAGGTCGCCAGCTCAAACCCCTGCTCAGCCAGCCAATCAGCTGCCTGACTGGTCAAACGTTTTCACCAGGCAGGAAATAGGTTCCAATAGAAAGAAAGAGAGGTCGGCGCTAAATATGAGGGAAATGGGAAAGGAGGAGAGAGTAGCTGCTAAACAGTCAAAAAGAAGTGTGTCAACTTCTTAAAAAAGAGCAAAAAACTAAATATATATACACACTGTAGCGCTAAAGTGTAGAAATCACATACAATTATTTGTCACCAAAATTTAGAATATATTAGAGAGGTGTCTTGAGAAATTATATCACAAATATTTATTAACAAATATAATTAAAAAACATATAATAGAAGCACATTAAATTCTATAATAAATCTGACGTTCCAGGAGCCACAGATAAACAAACGACATTCAGTCCAATATGTAGCACTGGCCAGTGATTACATTCACAGTGGAAAAGAAGGTATTTGAATTAATGTAGCAAAGCACCTTTGTTGAAAGGAACATCTACCTGTTGCTTCTGACTAACATCTAATGAGAGATTCATTACAATTATCTCAGAGTCAAGCTATTATCTCCCTTTACTGCATCCCTGGTGCTTTGCTACATTAATTCAAATACCTTCTTTTCCACTGTGAATGCAATCACTGGCCAGTGCTACATATTAAATAAGCATTTTACCCAGGCCTACTAATTTGCAATGAGTCGCCATGTGACTTCTGTTCATGGGACCTAAAGATTCTTTTCACTGTGAGGAACCACATATGGCTTAGTGGCAGCGCAACCTCGATTCTTGGCTCAGCCAGCCAATCAGCTGCCTGACTAGACAGGCCCACCACTTTGCATTGAATTGCCATGTGACTACCGTTCATGGGAACTAAAGATGCCCTTACACAGTTAGGAGCCACATATGACATGGAGGTGTTGCACCCAGCTTTGCTGCACTAAGTCACCAGTTCAAACCTCTGCTCAGCCAGCCAATTAACTGCCCAGCTGGTCAAACATTTTCACCAGGCAGGAAATAGGTTCCGCCTACTACTTTGCAATGAGTCGCCATGTGACTTCGGTTCATGGGATTGAAAGAGACCCTTTCACCATGGTACAGAGGCAGGGCGCCTTCTCTTGGTGCAGCAGGTCAACGGTTTAAATCCTGGCTCAGCCAGTCAAACCCTTTCTCCAGGCCATGAAAAGGTTCTGCCAACTACTTTGCAATGAGTCGGCATGTGACTTTGGTTCATGGTATCTAAAGATATCCTTCCACCATGGAGATACATGTATGGCATTGAGGCAGAGCACCCACCTTCGGTGCGGTAGGTTGCTGGCTCAATTCCCAGCTCAGCCAGTCATTCAGCTAGTCAAACTTCTTTCACAGGCCGGCGATAGGCTTCACCTGCTTCTCAACTCAAATCTTGGCTCAGCCAGTCAGACCCTTTCTCCAGGCCATGAACAAGTTCCTACGACTACTTTGTATTTAGTCCCCATGTGACTATGGTTTATAGGACCTAAAGATACCCTTTTACCACAGACATCCACATATGGCATTGCACCAGCGCACCCACCTTTGATGCAGTAAAGATCACTGGTTCAAATCCCAGCTCAGCTCAGTTGGTCAAAACTCTTCAGCAGGCCAGCAATAGGCTTTGCCCACTTCTTTGCGTTGAGTTGTCATGGGACCTAAAGATACCTTTTTACCATGGGGAGCCACATAGGACATAGCAGCAGAGCACCCACCTATGGAGCAGCAGGTTACTAATTCAAATCCCAGTCAGCTGGTCAAACTTCTTCCCCAGGCCAGCAATAGGCTTCACCCACTTCTCAACTCAAATCCCAGCGCAGCCAGTCAAAACCCTTTCTCCAGGTCATAAAGTGGTTCTGCTTATGGGCCCTAGAGATACCCTTATACCTTGGGGAGCCACAAAGGCACCCGCCTTTGGTGCAGCAGGTAACCGGTTAAAATCCCAGCTCAGGCAACTAGTCAGTCAGCTGATCAAACCTCTTCCCCAGTCCGGCAATAGGCTTCACCCACTTCTTTGTATTGAGTTGTCATGTGACTATGGTTCATGGAACCTACACCACGGGGGTCGCATATGGCATAGAGACAGAGCATCCACATTCAACACAGTTGATCACTAGTTCAAAACCCAGCCTAGCCATTTAATCAGCTACCCATCTGGTTAAATCTTTTCCCCAGGCTGGGAATAGGTTCCGCCTACCACTTTAGATTGAGTCGCCATGTGACTACAGTTCAGCCAGCCAATCAGCCGTCTGGCTGGGCAAACCTTTTTCCCAGGCCAGGAATAGGTTCCTCTTACTGTTTTGCATTGGACGGTCAAACCGATCACTAGCTCAAAACTCAGCCTAGCCATTTAATCAGCTGCTCATTTGGGTAACCCTTTTTCCCAGGCCCGGAATAAAGATACCTTTACACCATGGGGAGCCACATATGGCATAGAGGCAGTGTACCCACATTCACTGCAGTAGGACCCCAGCTCGGCCAGCCAATCAGCTACCTGGTTGGTCAAACATTTTCACCAGGCAGTGAATCAGTTCCGCCTATTACATTGCATTGGTTCACCTTGTGACTACGATTCATGGGACCTAAAGATACCCTTACAACACAGGGCCACATATGGCATAGAGGCAGAGCACCCACATTCAACATAGGTTGAACTTAATGGACTGTTGTCTTTTTTCAACCTCATCAAATATGTAACTATGTATGTAACACAGCCAATCTCACCAGTTCAAAACCCTGCCCAGTCAGCCAATCAGTTGCCCAGCTGGTCAAACATTTTCCCGAGGTCGGGAATAGGTTTCTACTTTGCATTGAGTCACCATATGACTACGGTTTATAGGACCTAAAGAAACCATTTCACTATGGGGAGCCTCCTACAGTGTAGCAGGTTGTCAGTTTGAAGCCCAGCTCAGCCGGACAGTCAAACCCTTTCCCTAGATCGGAAATAGGTTCCGCTTACTGCTTTGCATTGAGTCGCCATGTGACCACGGTTCATGGGACCTAAAAATACCTTTAGTCCATCAGGATCCTCATACAGCATAGAGGCAGAGCACTATCCTTTGGTGCAGCAAGTTGCCAAGTCATATCCCAGCTCAGCCAGCCGAAAAGCTGCCCAGCTTGTTAAACCATTACCCCAGGACAGGAATAGATTCTTTCTTTACTACTTCTTTGTATTGAGTTGCCATGTTACTATGGTTCATGAGATCTAAAGATTCCTTTCCACAGTGGGGAACCACATATGGCTTAGAGGCAGCACAGCTGTGATGCTTGGCTCAGCCAGCCAATCAGCTGCCTGGCTAGACAAACCTTTTACCCAGGCCTAGCAGTTTGCAAAGAGTCACCATGTGAGTTCGGTTCATGGGATCTAAAGATATCCTTTTACTATGGTGAGACACATATGGCATAAAGGCAGAAAACCCTCTTTTGGTGCAGCAGGTCAACGGTTCCAATCCCGACTAGACCATGAATAGGTTCTGCCAATTACTTTGTATGGAGTCGCCATGTGACTACAGTTTATGGGACCTAAGGATACCCCTTCACCATGGGGAGCAACATATGGCATTGCAGCAGGTCACCGGTTCAAATCCCAGCTCTGCCAGCCAGATAGATAAACCTCTTCCCCAGGCCAGCAATAGGCTTCACCCACTTCTTTGCATTGAGTTTCCATTCGTCTAACCTTTTCTCCAGGCCAGGAATAGGTTCCGTCTACAACTTTGCATTGAGTCGCCATGTGACTTCGGTTCAGGGGACCTAAAGATACCTTTTCACCATGGGAAGCCACATATGGCATAGAGGCAGTATACCCACGTTCACGGCTGGTCAAACATTTTCACCAGGCAGGGAATAGGTTCCGCCTACTAATTTACATTGAGTCGCCATGTGATTTTGGTTCATGGGATCTAAAGATACCTTTTCACCACTGTGAGACACATATGGGATAGAGGCAGAGCACAATCTCTTGGTGCAGCATGTCACTGGTTCAAATCCTAGCTCAGTCAGTCAGCTGGTCAAACCCCTTCCTCAGGCAGGCAATAGGCCTCACCCACTTCTTTGTATTGAGTTTCCATGTGACTATGGTTCATGGGACCTTTCACTATGGTGAGACACATATGGCATAGGGAAGCAGGTCAACAATTATTTCTCAGCCAGTCAAACCCTTTCTCCAGGCCATGAATAGGTTCTGCCAACTACTATGTATAGAGTCGCCATGTGAATACGGTTTATGGGACCTAAAGATACCCCTTACCTTTGGTGCAGCAGGTAAGCAATTCAAATCCCAGCTCAGCCAGCCAGTCAGTCAATCCTGGTCAAACGTCTTACCCTGGCTGGCAACAGGCTTCACACATTTCTCAACTCAAATCACAGCTCAGCCAGTCAAACCCTTTCTCCAGACCATGAATAGGTTCTACAAACTACTTTGTATTGAGTCACCATGGGACCTAAAGATACCCTTTAACAATGGGGAGCCACATGTGGCATTGCAGCAGAGCACCCACCTTTGGTGCAGCAGGTCACCAGCTCAGCCAGTCAGCTGGTCATAACTTTTCCCCAGGCCGGCTTCACTCACTTCTTTGCATTGAGTTGCCATGTGACTATGGTTCAGGGGACCTAAAGATACACTTACACCATCAGGAGCCACCTTGAGGCAGAGCACCTGCATTCAGTGCAGCAGGTCACTGGTTGAAATCCCAGCTCAGCCAGCTGTTGGTATGGTCAAACTTCTCCCCCAAGCCGGGAATAGGATCCACCTACTACTGTGGATTGAGTCGCCATGTGACTACGGTTCATGGAACCTAAAGAGACTACGGTTCATGGGACCTAAATATACCCATTCACCACAGGGAGCCACATATGGCATTGCAGCAGAGAAGCTAACTTCAGTGCTGTAAGTCACTAGTTCAAATCCCAGCTCAGCTGGTCAAGCTCTTTCCCCATGCTGGCAATAGGCTTCACCCACTTCTCAACTCAAATCCCAGCTCAGCCAGTCAAACCCTTTCTCCAGGCCATGAATAAGTTCCTGCAACTACTTTGTATTGAGTCGCCATGTGACTATGGTTTATGGGACCTAAGATATCCTTTTACCATGGACAACCACATATGGCCTTTGATGCAGCAAGTCACCGGTTTAAATCCTAGCTCAGCCAGTCAGTCAGCTGGTCAAACCTCTTCCCCAGGCCGGCAATAGGCTTCATCCACTTCTTTGCATTAAGTTGCCATGGTCAAACCTCTTCCTCAAGCAGGCAATAGGCCTCACCCACTTTTTTGTATTGAGTTGCCATGTGACTATGGTTCATGGGACCTAAAGATACCCCCTTACCACAGTGAGCCACATATGGCATAGCAGCAGAGCACCTGCCTTTGGTCCAGCAGGTTGCTGATTCAAATGCTCAGGCAGCCAAAACCTCTTCCCCAGGCTGACAGCAGGCTTCACCCACTTCCCAGCTCATCCAGTCAAACCCTTTCTCCAGGCCATGAATAGGTTCTACAAACTACTTTGTATTAAGTTGCCATGGGACCTCAAGATACCCTTTAACAATGGGGAGCCACATGTGGCATTGCAGCAGGTCACCAGCTGGTCATAACTTTTCCCCAGGCCGGCTTCACCCACTTCTTGCATTGAGTTGCCATGTGACTATGGTTCAGAAGACCTAAAGATACACTTTCACCATCAGGAGCGACATTGAGGCAGAGCACCTGCATTCAGTGCAGCAGGTCACTGGTTGAAATGCCAGCTCAGCCAGCTGTTGGTATGGTCAAACTTTTTCCCCAAGCCGGGAATAGGATCCACCTACTACTGTGGATTGAGTTGCCATGTGACTACGGTTCATGGGACCTAGAGATACCACTTACACCACAGGGGCCCACATATGGCACAGACACAGTGCTCTTGCCATCAGTGCAGGAGGGTGTTGTTTCAAATCCCAGCTAAGCAGCTGCCTAGCTGGTCAAACTTTTTTCCCAGGCCAGGAATAGGTTCCGCCTACTACATTGCATTGAGTCACCATGTGACTATGGTTCTTGGGACCTAAAGATACCCTTTCACCACAGGGAGACATATAAGGCATAGAGGCACAGCACCCGCCTTCAGTGCAGCAGGTTGGTGTCTTGAATCCTAACTCAGTAAGCCAGTCAGCTGCCTGGCTGGTCAAACCTTTTTCCCAGGCCATGAATTGTTTCCTCCTACTGCTTTGCATTGAGTCGCCATATTACTGCGGTTCATGGGATGTTAAGATACACTTTTACCATGGCATTGCAGCAGAGCATCCACATTTGGTGCAGCAGGTCACCGGTTCAAATGCCAGTCAGTCAGTTGGTCAAACCTCTTCCCTAGGACAGCAATAGGCTTCACCCACTTCTTTGCATTAAGTTGCCATGTGACTATGGTTCATGGGACCTTTCACTATGGTGAGACACATATGGCATAGGGTAGCAAGTCAACGGCTCAATTCCCGGCCAGTCAAACCTTTTTCCCATGCCGGGAATCAGTTCCGCCTATTACTTTGCATTGGTTCACCTTGTGACTACGATTCATGGGACCTAAAGATACCCTTACACCACAGGGGCCACATATGGCATAGAGGGTGAGCACCTACATTCAACACAGCCAATCACCAGTGCAAAACCCTACCCAACCAGCCAATCAGCTGCCCAGCTGGTCAAACCTTTACCCGAGGCTGGGAATAGGTTCCGCCTTCTACTTTGCATTGAGTTGCCATGTGACTACGGTTCTTGGGACCTGAAGATACCCATTCATCACAGTGAGACACATTGCAGCAGAGCACCCGTCTTTGATGCAACAAGTCACTAGTTTAAATCCTAGCTCAGTCAGTCAGCTGGTCAAACCTCTTCCCAGGCCGGCAATAGGCTTCAACCACTTCTTTGCATTGAGTTACTATGGTCAAACCTCTCCCTCAGGCAGGCAGTAGGACTCACCCACTTCTTTGTATTGAGTTGCCATGTGACTACGGTTCATGGGACCTAAAGATACCCCTTATCACGGGGGTTCAAATCCCAGCTCAGCCAGGCAAAACTGGTCAAACCTATTGCCAAGGCCAGCAACAGGCTTCACCCACTTCCCAGCTCAGACAGTCAAACCCTTTCTCCAGGCCATGAATAGGTTCTACAAACTACATTGTATTGAGTCGCCATGTGACTACAGTTTACAGGATCTAAAGATACCCTTTAACAACAGGGAGCCACATGTGGCATTGCAGAAAAGCACCCAACGTTTGGTGCATTAGGTCACTGGTTCAAATGGCAGCCAGTCAGCTGGTCAACCCTCTTCTCCAGGCCAGCAATAGGCTTCACCAACTCCTCAACTCAAATCCCAGCTTAGCCAGTCAAACTTTTTCTGCAAACCATGAATAGGTTCTGCCAACTACTTTGTATTCAGTAGACATGTGACTATGGTTTATGGGACCTAAAAATACAAAGCCACCCCAGAGAACAACATATGGCATTACAGCAGAGCCCCTGCCTTTGGTGCAGCAGGTCACTGGTTCAAATCCCAGCTCAGCCAGTTAGCTGATCTGACCTCCACCCTAGGCTGGCACCTTCTGTGTAACAACTCACTGGTTCATATCCTAGCTCAGCTAGTCAAACTTTTTCTGCAGGCCATGAATAGGTTCTGCCAACTACTTTGTATTGAGTAGCCATGTGACTATGGTTTATGGGACCTAAAGATACCTTGCATATGGCATAGAAGCAGATCACCCTTGTTTGGTGCAGTAGGCCAATAATTCAAATCTTAGCTCAGCCAGCCAATCAAACCTTTTCCCCAGGAATAGTTTTCGTCTACTAGTTTGCATTGAGTCGCCATGTGACTATTGTTCATGAGACCTAAACATACACTTCCATCTTGGGAAGCCACACATGGCATAGAGGCAAAGCAACTGCTTTCAAAGCAGTAGGTCACTGGTTTAAGTCCCAGCTCAGCCAGCCAATCATCCAATCAAGCAATTTCCCCAGGCCAGGAATAGTTTTTGTCTACTAGGTTGCATTGAGTCACCATGTGACTATGGTTCATGTGATCTAAAGATACCCTTCCACCATGAGGAGTTGCATAGAGGCAGATCACCCACCTTTGGTGCAGTAGGTCACCAGTTTAAATCCCAGCTCAGCCAGCCAATCATCCAGTCAAACCTAATCCCCAGGCCATAGGTAGAACTAGTTTGCATTATGTCACCATGTGACTATGGTTCATGGGGAGTTGCATATGGCATAGAGGCAGATCACTCACCTTTGGTGCAGTAGGCCACCAGTTCAAATCTCAGCTCAGCCATCCAATCATACATTTTCACCAGGAATGGTTTATGTCTACTAATTTGCATTGAGTCATCATGTCACTACAGTTCATGGGATCTAAAGATACCCTTTCATCATGAGGAGTTGCATTTGGCATAAAGGCAGATCACTCACTTTTGGTGCAATAGGCCACCTGTTCAAATCTTAGCTCAGGCATCCAATCAAACTTTTTCCCCATGCCAGGAATAGGTTTCATCTACTAGTTTGCATTGTCACTATGTGACTATTGTTTAGGTCTCACCTAAACATACCTCTACACCATGGGGAGCCACACATGGCATAGAGGCAAAGCACCTGCATTTGGTGCGGTAGATCACAGGTTCAAATTCTAGCTCAGCCAGCCAATCATCAAATCAAACACTTTCCCTGGGAATAGTTTTCATCTGCTAGTTTGTATTGAGTCACCATGTGACTATTGTTCATGAGAGCTAAACATACTCTTACACCACAGGAAGCCATACATGGCATAGACACAGAGCACCTGCTTTCAGTGCAGTAGGTCACCAGTTCAAGTCCCAGCTCAGCCATCCATTCATACAATCAAACATTTTCCCCAGGCCAGGAATAGTTTTCATCTACTAGTTTGCATTGAGTCGACATGTGACTACGGTTCATGTGATCTAAAGATACCTTTTCACCATGAGGGGTTGCATATCAGTGCTGGATTAGGGAGGGGGCATGTGCCCTCAGCCCCCCTGTCCGAAGGCCCCTTACAGCCTGCCTTTACATTGCTGTGCCTCTCCATCCCAATTCCCGAAGACACCGCCAGCGCCACGCTCTGCCACCTGCCATCTCCGTCAGCCCGCTGCCCACAGCACCACACAATGATAGTGGTGAAAAAAATATGTAAGCTCAGCCAGTGCTGCCGAGAGAGGCAGGAGGGTGTACTAATTACCCGGGTCCGGACCTGACGAGGGGCCCAGGAATGTGCAGCAATGGTGGCCATTTAACAAAAAAAAATAATTCCCTTCCCTTATTTTATTTATTTACTTTTAAAGAGCTTGGAAATTCTTTTGTGTTAGGGGGGGTAGGGGGGCAGTGGTCCGTTCTCAGCCCCGGGCACAGTCACCGTTGGTGTCAGTGGGAGACGTCCTGCAGCAACGCTGGGGACGATTTCCAGACAGACAGGCAGGCAGCCAATCAGAGCTCAGCACAGGCAGCCAATCAGAGCTCAGCACAGGCAGCCAATCAGAGCTCAGACCA
>WWET01001409.1:74605-94756 GCA_011038615.1 Limnodynastes dumerilii | reverse complement strand
GCGGCGTTGGGCCGGTGGAGGGGACGTCCTCCAGCGTCCCAACGCTCACGTTACTCCTGGAGGGCGGGGGGAGGTAAGTAAATTAGTCTAGGGGGGCGGGCTAGGCGGCCATACGCTCCTGTGTGAGCGTATGGCCCCTTCCTTACGCCGGGCGAAGCTAGGGTAGCCTTCACCCGGCGTAAGGAAGGGGCCATACGCCCGCACAAGGGGAGTGCCAGGGGGGAGTCAGCGATGTAACGCTGAGCATTAGTACGCTCAGCGCTACATCGTAGATCTGGATCAGGCCCATGGAGACTCAATGCAAACTAGTAGACGAAAACTATTCCTGGCCTGGGGAAAATGTTTGATCAATGACTGGCTGGCTGAGCTGCGATTTGAACCGGTGACCTACTGCACCGAAAATAGGTGTTTTGTCTATATGCCATGTGTGGCTCCCTGTGGTGTAAGGGTATGTTTAGGTCTCATGAACAATAGTCACATGGTGACTCAATGAAAACTAGTAGATGAAACCTATTCCTGGCTTGGGGAAAAGGTTTGATTGATGATCTAAGATTTTAACTGGTGGATTACTGCACTAAAGTTAGGTGATCTGCCTCTATGCCATATGCAACTCCTCATGGTGAAAAGGTATCTTTAGATCCCATGAACCGTAGTCACATGGTGACTCAATGCAAACTAGTAGACGAAAACTATTCCTAGCCTGAGGAAAATGTTTGATTGGATGATTGGCTGGCAGATCTGGGATTTGAACTGGTGACCTACTGCACTGATATCAGGTGCTCTGCCTCTATGCCATGTGTGTCTCCTCGTGATGCAGTGGTATGCTTAGGTCTCATGAACAATAGTAACATGGCGACTCAATGCAAACTAGTAGATGAAACTTATTCCTGGCCTGGGGAAAAGGTTTGATTGGCTGGCTGAGCTGGTGGCCTACTGCACCAAGGGGATCTGCCTCTATGCCATATGCAACTCCTGCTGGTGAAAGGGTATCTTTAGATCCCATGAACTGCAGTCATATGGCAACTCAATGCAAACTAGTAGATAAAACCTATTCATGGCCTGGGGAAAGGTTTGATTGGATGATTGAGCTAAGATTTGAACTGGTGGCCTATTGCACCAAAGGTGGGTAATCTGCCTCTATGCCATGTGCAACTCCACATTGAGGAAGGGTGTCTTTAGATCTCTTGAACTGTAGTCACATGGCGACTCAATGCAAACTAGTAGACAAAACCTATTCCTGGCCTGGGGAAAGGGTTTGATTGGCTGGCTGGGCTAAGTTTTGAACTAGTGGCCTACAGCACCAAACATGTGTGATCTATCTCCATACCATATGCAACTCCCCATGTTGAAAGGGTACCTTTAGATGCCATGAACCGTAGTCACATGGCGACTCAACGCAAACTAGTACATGAAACCTATTCCTGGTGATAAAGTTTGATTGGATGATGGGCTGGCTGAGCTAAGATTTGAACTTGTGGCCTACTGCACCAAATGTGAATGATCTGCCTCTATGCCATATGCAATTCCTCATGTTGGGACAGTATCTTTAGATTCCATGAACTGTAGTCACATGGTGACTCAATGCAAAGTAGTAGGTGGAACCTATTTCTGACCTGGGAAAAAGGTTTAATTGGCTGCTTGAGCTTGGACTTAAACCGCCAACTTACAGCACTGGAGGTGGGTGCTCTGCTTCTATGCCATATTTGGCTCCCTGTTGTGAAACTATATGTTTAGGTCCCATGAACCGTAGTCACATGGCGACTCAATGCAAACTAGTAGACAAAAACTATTCCTGGCCTGGGGAAAAGGTTTGATTGGATGGCTAAGCTAAGATTTGAACTAGTGGCCTATTACACCAAAGCTGGGTGATCTGCCTCTACGCCATATGCAACCCCTCATTGTAAAGAGGTATCTTTAGATCTCATGAAACCTAGTCACATGGCGACTCAATGCAAACTGGTAGACAAAACCTATTTCTGGCCTGGAGAAAATGTTTGTATGGATGATTGGCTGGCTGAAATGGGATTTGAACCTACTGAACCTACTGTACCAAAAGCTGGTGCTTTGCCTCTATGCCATATGTGGCTCCTTGTGATGAGGTGGTATGTTAAGGTTCCATGAACCGTAGTCACATGGCAACTCAATGCAAACTAGTAGACGAAACCTATTCCTGGCCTGGGTAAAATGTTTGATTGGCAAGTTGAGCTGAAATTTGAACCAGTGACCTACTGCACCAAAAGCAGGTGCTTTGCCTCTATGCCATATGTGGCTCCTTGTGATGTGTTGGTATGTTAAGGTCCCATGAACCGTAGTCACATGGTGATTCAATGCAAAATAGGTTGCTGAACCTATTCCTGGTGAAAATGTTTGATTGGCTTGAGCTAGGACTTAAACTGCCAACCTGCTACACTGAAGGTGGGTGCACTGTCTCTATGCATTTTTCTGCAGTGAAAGTGTATCATTAGGTCTCATGACGAATCAATGCAAACTAGTAGATGAAAACCACTCCTGGCCTGGAGAATAGGTTTGATTGGATGATTGGCTGGCTGAGCTGGGATTTGAACTGGTGACCCACTGCACTGAAAGCATGTGCTCTGCCTCTATATTATACGTGGCTCCCAGTGGTGCAAGGGTATGTTTAGTTCTCATGAACAATAGTCACATGGCGACTCAATGTAAACTAGTAGACAAAAACAATTCCTGGCCTGGGGAAAATGTTTGATTGGCAAGTTGAGCTGAAATTTGAACCAGTGACCTACTGCACCAAAAGCAGGTGCTTTGCCTCTATGCCTCTATGCCATATGTGGCTTCTTGTGATGTGTTGGTATGTTAAGGTCCCATGAACCGTAGTCACATGGTGATTCAATGCATAATAGGTTGCTGAACCTATTCCTGGTGAAAATGTTTAATTGGCTGCTTGAGCTAGGACTTAAACTGCCAACATGCTACACTGAAGGTGGGTGCACTGTCTCTCTGCAGTGAAAGTGTATCATTAGGTCTCATGATGAATCAATGCAAACTAGTAGATGAAAACCACTCCTGGCCTGGAGAATAGGTTTGATTGGATGATTGGCTGGCTGAGCTGGGATTTGAACTGGTGACCCACTGCACTGAAAGCATGTGCTCTGCCTCTATATTATATGTGGCTCCCAGTGGTGCAAGGGTACGTTTAGTTCTCATGAACAATAGTCACATGGCGACTCAATGTAAACTAGTAGATGAAACCTATTCCTGGCGAAAATGTTTTATTGGATGAATAGCTGGCTGAGCTAAGACTTGAACTACTGGCCTACTGCATTAAACGTTGGTGATTTGCCTCTATGCCACATGCAACTCCTCATGGTGTAAGGGTATCTTTAGATCCCATGAACCGTAATCACATGGCAACTGAATGCAAAGTAGAAGGTGGAACCTATTCCTGGCCTGGGGAAAAGCTTTGACCATCATGACCACCAAACCAACATTCTGCTACACTGAAGGAGGGTGCTCTGCCTCTATGCCATATGTGACTCCCTTTTGTATGGGTGTATCATTAGGTCCCATGAACCTTAGTCACATGATGACTCATTGCAAACTAGTAGACGAAACCTATTCCTGGCCTGGGGAAAAGGTTTGATTGGATGGCTGAGCTAAGATTTGATCAAGTGGCTAAGTGCACCAAAGGTGGGTGTTCTGCCTCTATGCCATATGCAACTCCTTGTGGTGAAAGGGTATCTTTAGATCCAATGAACCGTAGTTACATGGTGACTCAATGCAAACTAGTAGACAAAACCTATACCTGGTTGGGGAAAAGGTTTGATTGGATGATTGTTTGGCTGAGCTGGGATTAAAACTAGTGCACTATGGCACTGAAAACTACTGCTTTGCCTCTATGCCATGTGTGGCTCCCCATATTGTAAGGATATGTTTAAGTCTCATGAACAACAGTCACATTGCGACTCAATGAAAAGTAGTAGATGAAACCTATTCCTGGCCTGGGGAAAAGGTTTGATTGGCTGGCTGACCTAAGCTTTGAACTAGTGTCCTGCTGCACCAAAGGGGGTTGATCTGCCTCCATGCCATATGCAACTCCTTGTGGTGAAACGGTATCTTTAGATCCCATGAACCGTAGTCACATGGCAACTCAATGCAAAGTAGAAGGTGGAACCTATTCCCGGCCTGGGGAATAGGTTTGACCAGCAAAGCAGCTGATTGGCTGGCTGAGCCTGGACTTAAACTGTCAACTTGCTGCATTGAAGGTGGGTGCTCTGCCTCTATGCCATATAGTTAGGTCTTATGAATTGTAGTCACATGGCGACTCAATGCAAACTAGTAGATGAAAACTATTCCTGGTGAAAAGGTGTGATTGGATGATTGGCTGGCTGAGCTAAGAATTGAACTACTGCCTTATAGCACCAGAGGTGGGCAATCTGCCTCTATGCCATATACAACTCCTTGTAGTGAGATGTTATCTTTAGATCCCATGAACCGTAGTCAAATGGTGACTCAATACAAAGTACTAGGTGGAACCTCTTCCCGGCCTGGTGAAATGGTTTGAGTAGCAAAGTAGCTGATTGGCGGATTGAGCCTTTACTGAAACTGCCAACCTGTTGCACTGAAGGTGGGTGCTCTGCCTCTATGCCATATCGTTAGGCCCCAAAAACTGTAGTCACATGGTGACTCAATGCAAAATAGGTTGCTGAGCCTATTGCTGTCCTGGGGAAAGTGTTTGACTGGTTGATTGGCTGGCTAAGCTGGGATTTGAACCAGTGACCTATGGCACTGAAAACAGGTGCTCTGCCTCTATGCCATGTGCTGCTCCCCAGGTGAAAGGGTATTTTTAGGTGTCATGAACAATAGTTACATGGCGACTCAATGCAAACTAGTAGACGAAAACTATTCCTGGCCTGGGGAAAATGTTTAATTGGATGATTGGCTGGCTGAGCTAGGATTTGAAACGGTGACCTACTGCACCAAAAGTTGAAGCTCTGCCTTTATGCCATATGTGGCTCTACATGATGAAATTGTATGTTTAGGTCACATAAACCGTAGTCGCATGGTGACTCAATGCAAAATAAGTTGCAGAACCTATTCCTGGCCTGGGGAAAATGTTTGATCGGGTGCTTGAGCTTGGACTTAAACTGGCAGCCTGCTACACTGAAGGTGGGTGCTCTGCCTCTATGCCATATGTGGCTCCCCATGGTGTAATGGTATTTTTAGGTGTCATGAACAATAGTCACATGGGGACTCAATGCAAACTAGTAGACAAAAACTATTCCTGGCCTGGGGAAAAGGTTTGATTGGGTGGCTGAGCTAAGATTTGAACTAATGGCCTACTGCACCAAAAGCAGGTGCTTTGCCTCAATGCCATATGCATCTCCCCATGTCGAAAAAGTATCTTTAGATCCCATGAACCGTAGTCACATGGCGACTCAATGCAGACTAGTAGATGAAACCTATTCCTGGTTCCATAATTGGATGATTGGCTTGCTGATCTAGGATTTGAACCGGTGACCTACTGCACCAAAAGTTATGCCATATGGTGCTCTACAAGATGAAATTGTATGTTTAGGTCACATAAACCGTAGTCGCCTGGTGACTCAATGCAAAATAGGTTGCAGAACCTATTCCTGGCTTGGGGAAAGCGTTTGATTGGCTGTTTCAGCTTGGACTTAAACTGCCAACTTGCTATACTGAAGGTGGGTGCTCTGCCTCTATGCCATGTGTGGCTCCCTGCGTGGCTCCCTGCAGTGGAAATGTATCATTAGGTCCCATGAACCGTAGTCACATGGTGACTCAATGCAAACTAGTAGACGAAACCTATTCCTGGCCTGGGGAAAAGGTTTGATTGGATGATTGGCTGGCTGAGCTAAGATTTGAACCAAAGGTGGGTGATCTGCCTCTACCCCATAGGCAACACCTCATTGTGAAAGGGCATCTGTAGATCCCATGAACCGTAGTTGCATGGCGACTCAATGCAAAGTAGTAGGTGGAACCTATTCCCGGCCTGGGAATAGGTTTGACCATCAAAGCAGCTGATTGGCTGGTTGAGTCTGGACTTTAAATGACAGCTTGCTGCACTGAAGCTGGGTGCTCTGCCTCTATGCCATATTGTTAGGTCCCATGAACTGTAGTCACATGGCGACTTAATGCAAACTAGTAGATGAAACCTATTCCTGGCTTCGGGAAAATGTTTGATTGGATGATTGGCTGGCTGAGGTAGGATTCAAACTGGTGACATACTGCTCCAAAAGCAGGTGGTCTGTCTCTATGCCATATGTGGCTCCCCATGGTGTTGAGGTATGTTTAGGTCTCATGAATAATAGTCACGTGGCGACTCAATGCAGGTGGAACCTATTCCTGGCCTGTGGAAAAGGTTTGACCAGCAAAGCAGCTGATTGGCTGGCTGAGCCTGGAATTAGCTGACAACCTGCTGCACTGAAGGTGGGTGCTCTGCCACTTCCCGTAGTAAAAAGTTATCCTTAGCCCTCTACAGTCACATGGTGACTCAATGCAAATTAGTAGGTGGAACCTGTTCCTGATATTGGAGAATGTTTCACCACTTAGACAGCTTATTGGCTGGCTGAGCAGGGATTTGAACTGGTGACCTGTTGCACCATATGTGGCAACTGGGTATCTTTAGATCCCATAAACTGTAGTCACATGGTGTCAGAACACAAAGTTGTTGGCAGAACCTATTAATAGTGTGGAGAAAGGGTTTGACTAGCTGAGCTGGGATTTGAGTTTAGAGGTGGATGAAGCCTATTGCTGGCCTGGGGAGAAAGTTTGACCAGTTGACTGAGTCTTGGCTGTCTGAGCTGGGATTTGAATTGGTGACCTGCTGCATCAATGGTGAGTGCTCTTCTGCAGTGCCATTTTCACCTCATGGTGAAAAGGTATCTTTAGATCCCATGAACCGAAGTCACATGGCGACTAATTCCAAAGTGGTAAGCCTGGGTAAAAGGTTTGTCTAGAAAGACGGATGATTGGCTGGCTGAGCCGAGAATTGAGCTTGTGCTGTCTCTAAGCCATATGTGGTTCCCCACAGTGAAAAGGTCCCATGAACCATAGTCACAGCAACTCAATACAAGGAAGTGGATGATGCCTATTGTCTGCTTGATGGAGGGGTTTGACTAGCTGGCCTTGGATTTGAAGTGGTGACCTGCTGCACCGAAGGTGGGTTCTATGCCTCAATGCCATATGTGTCTCACCATGGTGAATGGGTAACTTTAGAACCCTATGAACCGAAGTCACATGGCGACTCATTGCTAAGTAGTAGGCGGAACCTATTCCCGGCCTGGGGAAAAGGTTTGTCTAGCTGGACAATTGATTGGCTGGCTGTGCCATGAATTGTGCTGGTGACCTGCAGCACCAGATGTGGGTGCTCTGCCTCTATGCCATATGCAGCTCCCCATGGTAAATCTGTATCTTTAGATCCCATGAACTGCAGTCACCATAGTAAAAGAGTATCTTTAGGTCCCATAAATAGTAGTCACATAGCGACACAATACAAAGTAGTTGGCAGAACCTATTCATGGCCTGCATAAAAGGCTTGACCGTGATTTGAACCAGTGATCTGCTACACTGAATGTGGGTGCTCTGCCTCCTGATGGTGAAGGTGTATATTTAGGTCCCATGAACCATAGTCACAGGGCAATTCAGTGCAAAGAAGCCTATTGCCAGCCCGGGGAAGAGGTTTGACCAGCTGAGCTGGGATTTGAAACAGTGACCTGCTGCACCAAAGGTGGGTGCTCTGTCTCAATGCCATATGTGTCTCACTGTGGTGAATGGGTATCTTTAGATCCCATGAACCATAGTCACATGGCGACTCAATGCAAAGTAGTTGGCAGAACCTATTCATAGCCTGGAGAAAGGATTTGACTGGCTGAGCTGGGATTTGAATCGACCTGCTGCACCAAAAGAGGGTGCTCTGACTCTATCCCATATGTGTCCCACCATGGTGAAAGGGTATCTTTAGATCCCATGAACCGAAGTCACATGGCGACTCAATGCAAAGTAGTAGGCGGAACCTATTCCCAGCCTGGGGAAATGGTTTGACTGGCCATTTGGCTGGCTGAGCGCGATTTAAGTCACATAGCGATTCAATGCAAAGAGGGTAAAAAGTTTGTCTAGCCAGGCAGCTGATTGGCTGGCTGAGTCAAGAATCAAGGTTGCACTGTCTCTAAGCCATATGTGGTTCCCCACAGTGAAAAGGAATCTTTAGGTTCCATGAATCATAGTCACATGGCGACTCAATGCAAAGAAGTGGATGAGGCCTATTGCCTGCCTGGGGAAGAGGTTTGACCAGCTGACTGACTGGCTGGCTGAGCTTTGCTGCAATGCCATATGTGGCTCCCAATGGTAAAAGGGTATCTTTAGGTCCCATAAACCGTAGTCACATGGCGACTCAATACAAAGTAGATGGCAGTACCTATTCATGGCCTGGAGAAAGGGTTTGACTGGCTGAGCCATGATATGAACCGTTGACCTGCTGCACCAAAAGAGGGTGCTCTGCTTCTATGCCATATGTAAAAGGGTTCTCTGCCTCTATACCATAGTGAAAGGGTATCTTTAGATTACATGAACCGAAGTCACATGGCGACTCATTGCAAAGTAGTAGGCAGAACCTATTTCCTGCCTGGTGAAAATGTTTGACCAGCCAAGCAGCTGATTGGCTAGCTGAGCAAGGGATCGAGCTGGCGACCTAGTGCAGTAAAGCTGGGTGCAACGCCTCTACGCCATATATGGCTATTAGGAATGTAAGGGTATCTTTAGGTCCCATGAACCGTAGTCACATGTGGTAGGCCTGGGTAAAAGGTTTGTCTAGCCAGGCAGCTGATTGGCTGGCTGAGCCAAGAATCAAGACTGCGCTGCCTCTAAGCCATATGTGGTTCCCCACAGTGAAAAGGAATATTTAGGTACCATGAACCATAGTCACATGGCGACTCAATGCAAAGTAGTAGGCGAAAGCTCTGCTATTAAGCTATATGTGGCTCCCCATGGTAAAAGGGTATCTTTAAGTCCCATAAACAATAGTCACATGGCGACTCAATACAAGGTAGTTGGCAGAACCTATTCATGGCCTGGAGAATGGGTTTGACTGGCTGAGACGGGATTTCAGTTGAGAAGTGGATGAAGCCTATTGCTGGCCTGGTGAAAATGTTTGACCAGCCAGGCAGCTGATTGGCTGGCTGAGCAGGAGTTTGAGCTGGTGACCTAGTGCAGGAAAGCTGGGTGCAACGCCTCTATGCCATATGTGGCTCTATATTGTGTAAGGGTATATTTAGGTCCCATGAACCGTAGTCACATGGTGGCTCAATGCAAAGTGGTAGGCCTGGGTAAAAGCTTTGTCTAGCCAGGCAGCTGATTGGCTGGCTGAGCCAAGAATCGAGGTGGTGACCTGCAGCACTGGAGGTGGGTGCTCTGCCTCTATGCCATATGTTGCTCCCTGTATTAAATAGGTATCTTTAAGTCCCATGAAATGTAGTCAAATGCCAACTCAATGCAATGTAGTAGGCGGAACCTATTTCCAGCCAAAATGATTGAACGGCTGAGCAGCTAATTGGCTGGCAGAGCCAGGAATCACACTGGTGACCTGCTGCACTGAAGGTGGGTGCTCAGCTTCTATGCCATACATGGCTCCCCATGGTGAGGTGGTATTTTTATGTCCCATGAACCGTAGTCACATGGCGATGCAATGGAAAGTAGTAGACAGAATCTATTCCCGTCCTGGGGAAACGGTTTGACAAGCTGGGCAGCTGATTGACTAGCTGAGCTGGAATTCGATCTGGCAACTTGCTCTGCCTCTATGCCATATGTGGATGCCAATGGACAAAAGGTATTTTTAGGTCCCATGAACTGTGATCACATGGCGACTCAATGCAAAGCAGTAAGCGGAACCTATTTCCAGTCTGGAAAAGGTTTGACCAGCTGGGTATCTGATTGGCTGACTGAGCTAGGATTCAAAATGGTGACCTGCTGCATCAAAAACAGGTGCTCTGCCTCTATGCCATATGGGGCTCCCCATGGTGAAAGGGTATTTTTAGGTCCTATGAACTGTAGTCACATGGCGACTCAATGCAAAGTAGTAGGCGGAACATATTCCTGGCATGGGAATGGTGCAAGGTATCTTTAGGTCCCATGAACCGTAGTCACATGGCGACTCAATGCAAAGTATTAGGTGGGACATATTCCCTGCCTAGGGAAAATGATTGACTGGCTGTGCCAGGATTTGAACTGTAGTCACATGGCGACTCAATCCACAGTAGTAGGCGGTTGGTTGGCTGGCTGGGCTGGAATTTGAGCTCATGACATGCTGCAATGAAGGCAGGTTCTCCGGCTCTATGCCATATGCGGCTCACCATGGTAAGATGGTATATTTAGGTCCCATGAACCGCAGTTACATGGAGATTCAATGCAAAGTAGTAGGCGGAACCTATTCCCAGCCTGGGGAAAAGGTTTGACTTACCATTTGGCTGGCTGAGCGCGATTTAAGTCACATAGTGATTTAATGCAAAGTGGGTAAAAGGTTTGTCTAGCCAGGCAGCTGATTGGCTGGCTGAGCCAAGAATCAAGACTGCGCTGCCTCTAAGCCATATGTGGTTCCCCACAGTGAAAAGGAATATTTAGGTACCATGAACCATAGTCACATGGCGACTCAATGCAAAGTAGTAGGCGAAAGCTCTGCCTTTAAGCTATATGTGGCTCCCCATGGTAAAAGGGTATCTTTAAGTCCCATAAACAATAATCACATGGCGACTCAATACAAGGTAGTTGGCAGAACCTATTCATGGCCTGGAGAATGGGTTTGACTGGCTGAGCCGGGATTTCAGTTGAGAAGTGGATGAAGCCTATTGCTGGCCTGGTGAAAATGTTTGACCAGCCGGGCAGCTGATTGGCTGGAGTTTGAGCTGGTGACCTAGTGCAGGAAAGCTGGGTGCAATGCCTCTATGCCATATGTGGCTCCATATTGTGTAAGGGTATATTTAGGCCCCATGAACCGTAGTCACATGGCGACTCAATGCAAAGTGGTAGGCCTGGGTAAAAGCTTTGTCTAGCCAGGCAGCTGATTGGCTGGCTGAGCCAAGAATCGAGGTGGTGACCTGCAGCGCTGGAGGTGGGTGCTCTGCCTCTATGCCATATGTTGCTCCCTGTATTAAATAGGTATCTTTAAGTCCCATGAAATGTAGTCAAATGCTGACTCAATGCAATGTAGTAGGCGGAACCTATTTCCAGCAAAAATGATTGAACGGTTGAGCAGCTAATTGGCTGGCTGAGCCAGGAATCACACTGGTGACCTGCTGCACTGAAGGTGGGTGCTCAGCTTCTATGCCATACATGGCTCCCCATGGTGAGGTGTTATTTTTATGTCCCATGAACCGTAGTCACATGGCGATGCAATGGAAAGTAGTAGGCAGAATCTATTCCCGTCCTGGGGAAACGGTTTGACAAGCTGGGCAGCTGATTGGCTAGCTGAGCTGGGATTCGATCTGGCAACTTGCTCTACTCAACTTGCTTAGATCCCATGAACTGAAGTCACATGGCGACTCAATGTAAATTAGTAGGCGAAACCTATTCCCTGCCTGGTGAAAATGTTTAACCAGCCGGGCAGCTGATTAGCTGGCCGAGCTCGGGTCCTACTGCAGCAAACGTGGGTACACTGCCTCTATGCCATATGTGGCTCCTAACGGTTTAAGGGTATCTTTAGGTCCCATGAACCGTAGTCACATAGTGATTCAATGCAAAGTGGTAGGCCTGGGTAAAAGGTTTGTCTAGCCAGGCAATTGATTGGCTGGCTGGCTGAGCCAAGAATCGAGGTTGCGCTCTAAGCCATATGTGGTTCCCCACAGTGAAAAGGAATCTTTAGGTCCCATGAACCATTGTCACATGGCGACTCAATGCAAAGTATGGTAAAAAGTCATCCTTAGCCCTCTACAGTCACATGGTGATATGCAAAGTAGAAGGTGGAACCTATTCCTGGCCCAGTAGAACATTTCACCAGTTGGATAGCTTATTGGCTGGCTGTGTTGGGATTTAAACCAGTGACTTGCTGCACCAAAGGTGGGTGCCTCAATGTCATATGTGTTTTACCATAGTGAAGTACCTCTTCACTATGGTAGATCCCATGAACCGAAGTCATGTGGTGACTCATTGCAAAATAGTAAGCGGAACCTATTCCTGGCCTGGGGAAAATGTTTGTCTAGCCAGGCAACTGATTGGCTGGCTGTGCCAAGGATTGAGACATTGACCCGCAACACCTGAGGTGGGTGCTCTGACTCTACGCCATATGCAGCTCCCCATAGTACATAGGTATCTTTAGGTCCCATGAACCGTAGTCAAATGCTGACTCAATGCAAAGTAATAGGCGGAACCTATTCCCAGCCTAGGCAAAAGGATTGACCAGCTGGGCAGCTAATTGGCTGGCTGAGCCAGGATTCACACTGGTGACCTGCTGCACCGTAGAAAATATTCCCTGTCTGGGTAAAATGATTGACTGGCTGTGCCAGGATTTGAACTGTAGTCACATGGCGACTCAATCCACAGTGATAGGCAGATCCTATTCCCAGCCTGGGGAAAAGGTTTGGCCATCTTGGCAGCTGATTGGCTGGCTGGGCTGGAATTTGAGCCCATGACCTGCTGTGATGAAGGCAGGTTCTCTGCCTCTATGCCATATGCGGCTCCCCATGGTAAGATGGTATATTTAGGTCCCATGAACCGCAGTCACATGGAGATTCAATGCAAAGTATGGGGTGAATGTGTGATGTGTAATGTAAGGGGGGTATGTGTGATGTGTAATGTATGGGGGGTATGTGTGATGTGTTACGAATGGGGTTATGTGTGATGTGTAATGTAAGGGGGGTATGTGTGATGTGTAATGTAAGGGGTTGTATGTGTGCTGTGAAATATAAGGGGGGCATGTGTGATGTGGGTTATCAGGATATAATCAAATATTATGTGTACAAATTAAATATCTGTATATAGAGTGACCTCTGTTTGGCCAGGGTCTGGTGATTCAGGGAAATACCTTGAATGTAGTGGGGCAGAACAAAGTGGTCAGGTTAGGGCTCTGTTGTAAATAGATCATTTTATTAGGGGGGTCATAAAATCTAGATTTCCGTAGAAGATCCTCTCCAGACCCCAGACCTGTCATGTGTCACAAAGGTGGGGGCTGTCTGGAGAGGTGACCTTGATCTCTGGCCTGTCCCGGCCAAGACGGTTCTCATGTGAAAGTCTTTCTGTGTTTTCTGCTGTTTATTTTATAAGAAACTGTTTTGCATATTGTATGTCTATTTTGTTATTCTCTGTGACTAAGCATTGTGATTATTATCATATTAAATATCAATTAATAAGTTCATGTCTCTGTGTTCTTACAGATTCCTATGTCAGACCAGCTCGGTTATTAAACGCTACTGACGGGTAACAGAAGAGGTCATTCGGGGTTGATGATAATTCTGATAAAGCATAACTGTGTTTGATTTGGGTAAAGGAGAACCTAAGACAGTGTTGGCTAACCTGTGACACTCCAGGTGTTGTGAAACTACGAGTCCCAGAATGCCTCAACTGCAAAAGCATAGCAGATACCTGAGAAAGCATGATGGAAATTGTAGTTTCACAACACCTGGAGTGTCACAGGTTAGCCAACACTGTCTTAGGTTCTCCTTTACCCAAATCAAACACAGTTATGCTTTATCAGAATTATCATCAACCCCGAATGACCTCTTCTGTTACCCGTCAGTAGCGTTTAATAACCGAGCTGGTCTGACATAGGAATCTGTAAGAACACAGAGACATGAACTTATTAATTGATATTTAATATGATAATAATCACAATGCTTAGTCACAGAGAATAACAAAATAGACATACAATATGCAGAACAGTTTCTTATAAAATAAACAGGTGAAAACACAGAAAGACTTACACACAACCTTCCCTGCCTGAGATTAGCAGATTAAAACTGTTTGCAGCAGATGAAATATGACTCCCCTGAAATCAACATAGTTTAGCCCAGGTGTAACTAAGTTCATGCACTTAACAAGTTCTGGATCCAGCCCAATATGTGTAAATGTGGATGCTCATGTGATGGAGTCCTAATGCTGATGCAAGGTGTAACACGTGAATGTATGGGCTTGTGTTATCTCTGGGTGGGTTTTGATTTTAAATTGGTTCATTTATCTGAGATACTGTATCTGTAACTCAATAGCTGCTCTAGTTGTGTTATTCATTGCATCTACCTGACTATGGAATCTTTGTATGAATATGCATATGCTCTGTTTATGCTAGTGTATCCATGTCTATGTAGGCATATGTGCAGTTTTATACATACTGTCACATTCCGACTGTATCTATGCTCATCATGGTTATATTTCTCTTTCCTTTATGTGTCCCTTATTAAAGCTAAAATGCCCATTAAATATCCACTATGCATATGCAGCACACAAAAAGCCATAGCTTTTGTTTGAGTCTTAACAAGCAGCTGAAATACATTTACACTTTACTTTAATACCCTGACACATGATTACATGACCATTTGCTAGCGATTTTAACAAAGTCTCCACTGACTCCCCTGAGATTTATCTCGGGAGACTTTAAGGGCAAACACCAGCTATTTTGAAAGTCTCCCCTTAGTAAATCCAGAGATTTGTATGCTCCTCGTGTAAAAAATCGCCAGAGAGATTTAAACACCAGAGATTTAAGTCTCCACTCATCTCCGGAGAGTTTGTGGAGATTTTGCTTTAGTAAATCCGGTGATTTGCAAATCGCAGGTAAACTACTGCAATCTCTGGCGATTTTACTCAAATCGAGTTTAGTAAATGAGGCCCCAGGTGGCTGTTGTGATTAACCCCTTGAGCCCCAGATAAGTCACGAAAGCCTTAGGTGAGGTCAGGGTCGTGACAAATTGGTGGCAAGCATGTGGGATAGATATATTTTTCGGTATATATATTTTGTTTTTGATAACTTAGGGGAATTAGGTTGTGTGGTGTCTGCTAGAGAAACTTCAAACTAATTCACCAGAGACTGAACTCAATGCTTATTAGTTTGTGAGGACATACAGTGCAAGTTTCTTCCTCTCCCTTTCTCTTGTTTTCTTTCTTTTATTTTGCTACGGTACAATGGAGATGGTGGCTGAATATAAACGTATGGCAAAGGATGCGTTGATTGCGCAGTGTGAGGAAAAAGGGGTCACCAGTCATGGAAAGACTAAGGACCAATTGATAGAGGCTCTGTTGCTAGCAGAGTCTGAGAGAACCGAGCAGAGTCCTGCTGAGGACAATGATTTAGCAGTGGACATTGTGCCAAATCCTGGATTGTCACTTTCTGAGCACTCTGATGGTTCATCTGTGGATACAGCTATGGACAACTATTTGCAAACTGCTTCAGGAGAGAGAAGCTGCAGAGCTGGCAGAAAGACTAGAGCGGGCAGAAAGGCAAGCTGCCGTATGGACCAGTTCCCTGTTCTGGATAAAGAAGAGGATCTGGACTCTTTTCTGCGTGCGTTTGAAAAAAACCTGCAGGCAGTATGGACTGCTCCAAAGCCAGTGGGCACAATATTTAACCCCTGGTCTGAGAGGTAAAGCACTGCATGCCTTTGCAGACCTACCCGCTGAACTGGACAGAGATTATGAGGCTATTAAAAAAGCCTTATTGCAGCACTTTAATATCACCCCAGAAGCTCACAGGCGAAAGTTCAGGGAGCAAAAACGCAATGCCTCTGACACTTACACAGGACTGGTGGGTCAGTTGTCTACTTCATTTCATCAGTGGATTAAGGGGTTAAAAATGGACAACTTTGACAAATTAAAAGATCTGGTGATTTATGAGCAGTTCCTGACTCTATGCCCAGCGGATGTAAAAGACTGGGTTCTAGATCGGGACCCTGCATCATCCCAAGAAGCAGCTACCTTGGCGGACAAGTACACCGTCACCCGTGCAGTCCCAGTGAGGAAAAGTATCGTGCCAGAGCGTACCTGGAGAGGAGGGAGCCCGGAAGGAGCACCTACATTTACCCCTGCACAGATACCTGTGGTTTCTTCACCACCGTTTGGGAGGGCTGGGCCAAAACCTGGATATGGGGATACCTGTCGCTGTTTTATTTGCGACCGGACAGGGCATATCAGTGTTACCTGTCCAGAGAGGATGCAATCTACGACCTCTGCAGGAGGGCCACAGCCAAAACGATCAGGACCAGCTATAATGTGTGTGGCCCGAGTATACCTGGACTGGGGTAGTGGTAAAGGGATAAGAGAAGTGGGTGTCTCTGATAATATTCCTACCAATGTTTTGCTGGGGACTGATTTGGGCCGAATGTTTTCGCAATATGTGACTGATGACCATGCTAATGTTGCTATGTTGCCATCTAAACATGCTTTGTTGCATGTTGTACCCTGAGAGCAATATTGCTAATAATGCTATAGTGTCATGTCAGGATGATTGGTTTGGAGAGATGGGACAGGCTGTGTCATGTGTTAAAGGAGTTGATTCTGGGGAAGAATGTGTTAATAGCTGTGCATGTATTCCTGAATTGTGTCCACAGGTCCTCACAGGGGGGGAGGAAGTTCCCCTCCCCTCTGTGGCTGTAACTACAAGGAAAATGGTTAAATCTAGGGACTTAACTCTTGCAGGAAGGGTGGGGGCGATGGCTGTAGTGAGTGACCACTCTGACACCACAGCTGACCCACTCCCCCCTCCTCTTTCTGAGATTGCAGATGATTTCACTCATGAAGAGATGGGGGGGTGAGGGGTCAGCAGGGATTAGTGCTGACCTAGAGACCTGCCCTGTTCCTCCTGAATCCACAGACTCACAATTAAGGAGTCAGGCATTTCAGAGGGCCCAACAAGCTGATCCGACCTTGGCATCTCTGCGGGCTAAAGCCAGCTTGCCCCCCACTGAATCGGACAAAGTTAGAGTGTTTTGGGAGAGGGGCCTGCTGTACAGGGAACCCTTGGTGACTGACCAGCAAGAAGCTGGGGTTAGTAAGAGACAACTTGTGGTACCCCAGGAATATCGGGGGGAGTTGTTACGGGTAGCTCATGAGGTTCCTTTGGCTGGGCATTTGGGTGTAAGAAAAACTAAGCGCCGCTTAAAGCACAACTTTTATTGGCCAGAGATGGGAAACGATGTGGGTCAATACTGTCGCTCCTGTCATGCCTGTCAAATAGTGGGAAAATCTGGGGATGTAGGAAGAGCCCCCCCTTGTACCCTTGCCCATTATATCAGAACCCTTTGAGCGGGTAGCAGTAGACATCGTGGGGCCTCTGCCCATCCCTAGCAGCACAGGAAAACAATTTATCCTCACGGTAGTGGCCCTCTCCTCCATTAGGGCAGATAAGATGGCAGGCGCTCTTATAACTATTTTTTTCAGGGTGAGGTTCCCCAAAGAAATGCTAAGTGATCAGGGCACACAGTTTATGTCAAATCTAATGCAGAGTTTATGTAAAAAGATGCAGATGGAGCACATCATAGCCAGTCCCTACCACCCCCAGACCAATGGCCTCTGTGAACGTTTCAATGGCACCCTGAAGCATATGCTACGGACCTTTGTGGAGGCCCAGGGAAGGGATTAGGATTGGTTTCTGCCACATCTCCTACTCGCATACCGGGAGGTCCCCCAAGAATCCACAGGTTTCTGTCCCTTTGAACTTCTCTATGGGCGCCGGGTGAGAGGGCCCTTAGATTTGTTTAGAGATGAGTGGGAGGGAAAACTAGACACCCCAGATACCTCTGTGGTACACTGTGTGGTTCAATTCAGGGAAAGACTGCAGACTCTCATGGGGATAGTGCAGCATAATTTAAAAGCTACTCAGGCCAATCAGAAACTGTGGTACGACCGCAATGCCCGTGTGTGTACTTTTGAAGTGGGTCACAAAGTGCTGGTACTAATTCCCTTGTGACAGAACAAGCTACAGGCTGCTTGGGATGGTCCCTTCACTATTGTACAGAAGGTCCATGATGTTAACTATGTGATAGCCAGGGAAGGGGGGCGGAAGAAGAATAAGGTGTATCATGTAAACATGATTAAGCCATACCATGAGAGAATAGCCTCAGTGTTGGCTGTGTGCAGCCTTCCTGAGGAGGAACAGGAAGCAGACCCTCTAATAGACCTAACCACTGCAGCAAAGGATGGAGGATATTTAGCGCAGTGAGGACTTGTCCCCAGGGCAGATAGAACAGGTCCTCAGGGTACTAGGGCCCTTCAGAATCAGCTTCACAGGGAAACCAGGGCACACAAACCTAGTTACACATCATGTGGATACTGGTGATCAGACCCCCCTCAGACAGCCAGCATACAGGGTTTCTCTAGAGGTACACGCAGACATGAAGAGAGAAGTGGAGGAAATGTTACAGCTGGGGGTAATTCAGAAGTCCCACAGGGCTTGGGCTGCCCCAGTAGTGCTGATTCCAAAGAAATGTGGGGGCACTCGCTTCTGTGTGGACTATAGGAGGTTAAATGCTGCCACAGTGTTTGATGCTTATCCCATGCCCAGGGTAGATGAGCTGCTGGAACGCTTAGCCTAGGCTCGCTACCTCACCATTATGGATCTCAGTAGGGGATACTGACAAATACCTTTGACGCCGGAGGCTAGGGAGCGGTCAGCTTTTATCACTCCCTTTGGGCTGTTTGAGTTTCTGGTGATGCCCTTTGGGATGAAAAATGCTTCTGCGTCCTTTCAGCGGCTTGTTAATGATTTGCTGGATGACATTGCTGTGCTCAGCCAGACATGGGAGGAGCATCTGACGCACCTGAGCAGGGTGTTGTCCAGGATTGCAGGGGCAGGTTTAACCATTAAGCCGTAAAAATGCCAAATTGGCATGAGAGAGGTCCAGTACCTGGGACATCGAGTGGGGGGAGGTACAATGCGCCCAGACCCAGATAAGGTGGATGCCATTCTTTCCTGGCCTACACCTAAGTCTAAAAGGCAGGTCCTGCCCTTTTTAGGAACAGCTGGGTACTACCGTAAATTTGTACGTCACTAGGCTAAGCATCTCTCTGACCTGACAAAGAAAAAACTTCCCCAGATAGTCACCTGGACTAACGACTGTGAAGGGGCATTCACTGCTCTAAAAACTGCACTGGCTCAGGGTCAGATTTATTGCCCAGACAGATTCCTCCAACTATGGATTGGGAGCTGTGCTCAGTCATAGCTGTGCTCAGTCAGGTTACTGACAAAGGGGAAGAGCACCCCTTTATGTGCCTGAGCAGATAATTGCTCCCCTGAGAAGTGGCCTATGCTGTGGTAGAGAAAGTGTCTGGCCATTGTCTGGGCACTGCAGAAACTGCAGTCCTACCTGTATGGGCGAGAGTTCACTGTGATCACAGACCACAATCCCCTCAGCTGGTTGCACCGGGTTGCTGGGACCAATGGTAAGCTGCTTAGGTGGAGTCTGACCCTCCAGCAATACACTTTCACTGTACAGCACAAAAAAGGTTCGGATCACACCAATGCGGATGGTTTATCCAGAAGGGGCTATGCTGATGAGTAAGGTGAGCAGGATAAACAGTCATGCAGGTGATTGTTCTCCTGTCACCATTTTAGGAAGGGAAGATGTCAGGATATAATCAAATATTATGTGTACAAATTAAATAGCTGTATATAGAGTGACCTCTGTTTAACCAGGGTCTGGTGTTTCAGGGAAACACCTTGAATGTAGTGGGGCAGAACAAGGTGGTCAGGTTAGGGCTCTGTTGTAAATGGATCAGTTTATTCGGGGGGTCATAAAAGCTAGATTTCCTAGAAGATCCTCTCCAGACCCCAAACTGTCATGTGTCACAAAGGTGGGGGCTGTCTGGAGAGGAGCAGGTTTTGGTCTTTAAAAAGTGTGTATAATATATACACGGGGTCACTTCATGAGATCTTCTGGACGGAAGGAGGTGTTCCATATTCCCCAGTAATCTGCTAATCTCAGGCAGGGAAGGTTGTGTGTAAGTCTTTCTGTTGTTTCACCTGTTTATTTTATAAGAAACTGTTTTGCATATTGTATGTCTATTTTGTTATTCTCTGTAACTAAGCATTGTGATTATTATCATATTAAATATCAATTAATAAGTTCATGTCTCTGTGTTCTTACGGATTCACGTGTCAGACCAGCTCAGTTATTAAACGCTACTGACGGGTAACAGAAGAGGTCATTCTGGGTTGATAATAATTCTGGTAAAGCATAACTGTGTTTGATT
>WWET01001409.1:59502-72732 GCA_011038615.1 Limnodynastes dumerilii | reverse complement strand
CTCTGCACGGCGGGAACCCGGGCCCCTAGGTTCAAATCCACCACTGGAGGCACAGCACGGGAGCGAGGCTTTAACGGACGGCCTGCACCCACCGCATCAGAGAAATCAACATCGCTACACGGCAAGGAGCTTCACTTCTTTCACACAAGGCTAGACGCATGAACCTCACCGCTACAGCACCAGACTTTATTGCATGAAAGAAGACTCACAGAACTGTAAGTGCCGAAGTGTACTTTTATTATCACAGCCATCAGAACGGACATCTGGGACATAGTTCAGCCATATCAATACATGGTTTTGCAGATGGTCTGTGACAGTGTTTCGTTTCTTTAGCTACATTGTTTGCCTGCACAAATTCCAGAGCTTTTCATTGTGGCTTATCGTTTGTATTGTGCTGTATACATATGGTGTTACATTTCCAGCTGATACATTTAGAAACAGCATAGCGCTGAATATTGGACCTCCTCTATATATTCCACATTTGATAGTAACCTTGCGTTCTAATAGAGGTTCATAAATCCGACTGCTATTTACGTAATTTCAGCGCTCCTAAACCCCAGTACATTCCTACCTATAAGACGTCTATCCAGTTGTCCTCTCAGGAAAAGATGAGATTGAATGTCCAAAAGCAAAGTCCTTTTAAGTCCATAGATGAAAGGGATCCTTCCGCTTGATTGGAGAGATCTCAATCCTCTGGTGGTTCCTAGGTCATCATTGGTCCTGGGGTCTTCCTTTGTTCTCTTCCTGGAGGGTCATCTGCATATCCTTCTTACAAACATTTTCTATATTCTAACCGCATAACTACTGCCGCTAACATGCAGTCTTTTGGCGACTAAGCTAATAATATGGGTTATGATTTAATCTACCCTATGAATATAAACAGGACATATACTGTACATTCATACGCCGTTCGGTGGTTTTTTCTCTGTTTACTCCGTCTGTAGGGATAAGGCACTGTTTTAATAAATAGGAACATTTTTATACAATAAATATTGACAAACCCTGTGTGTTTGTGTTTATTAATGTACGTCTTATAATGTTTAATTTCGAATATAACAAAGCCCGCGAAAGCGTGGACGAGCATCGGAACTCATGCGCACGTGCGTTCGCGTTACCGATTTCCCGCACTTTTGCGGTCCTTTGTTCACTCGCTATACAGCGATTAGTTAGTGAATTTTCACTTAATGTATTTTTATATTTTCTGTTTTGACAGGAAACATAAATCAGTTGATTTTAATGGCTCAGAAAGAGATTTTGTTAGAACCTGGAGGACTAAATTTACATTTCATGATTCAACTGTATAAATAAAAGGAGGAATATGTAGATTGTCTCGTAGGAATGTTTGAACATCTAGCATGACTGCCAATTTTCCATGAAAGTAAACAGGTAACGCAGATACTTGTAACATATAAAGAACCTAGGTGCAGTCCTCTTTTAATCCACACCTAAAAAAGCAAAAAGGCTAGAAATGCTAAAACTATAAGTGTGAAAGTGGTTATGTTCACACCAAGAAATAAGCTTTTTATACCCTATAATAATTAAATGATGATGGTTTTCTAACTTTAATCCTTGTTTCTATGTTCAGCCACCATATCAGAGATTGACGAACTGTTGTTGTTTATAACTTATTTGTCCAGATAAAAATAGGGGACCGGATCCACAACTACATGTATTGATAAGGTACGTGCTGATTTCTAATGCGCAGTAAATATTTTACGCTATCTATGTAGCGTCTCGTTACGTAGATTTTGTGCATGCAGTCTTTTAAGACCGCATTAGTGCAGCGCTTAGGAATTAGCACGTACCAACACACGTAGTTATGAATACGGTCCAGGATCTGGATGATTTTGGAAGAAGCTGTCCCTGAAGAACTCGCGAGTGAGCATATAGAACTGCGTAGTACACTGATACTATGGTGCCAAAGATTTTCATGCGGCTTAAAAGCAATACCTGTCTTTTTTTCCCAAGATGAACCTGATTTTGCTAACACTTTTTCTTCCGGAGGGAAGACACGCTGGCAATTCGAATCGCAAATGAGCCCTAGAAATTTTATTCGTTGTGATGGAATAAGGGAGGACTTGGGAAGATTTAGAATACATCTATGCTGTTGCAGAAAAGGCATGTTCATGTCCAAATGCTTTAGCAGAGAATGAGATTGAGCTTTTATTAACATATCGTCTAAATCCTGTCATTACTGTAATTTCTTTGGTAAAGTCCCTTGGAGCGATGGCCAGGCCAAAGGGTAAAGCTTTGAAATGAATGTGATCCTGTTAAATTGCAAAATAAGAAGACGATGTCCTTCTCAAATGGTTATATGGAGATATGTGTCCTTGATGTCTAGTGAGGCAAGAAACTCCCCCTGTTCCATGCCTGCAATCACTGTTCTCTACTTTCCATTTTGAAAGCTAGAACCCTGATCCACTTGTTAAGATTTTTTAAATTTAGAATTGGACAGAAAGATCTTTCCAGTTCCGAAACCAAAAAAAGATTGGAATAAAGGACTGGATCCAAACTTAAGAAGAAGCTTGAAATTAAGAGAGTAAAGTTTCTCCTGGGCTAAACCATGCTGATTTCAGGGGAGTTATATTTCATCTGTTGCAAACAGTATTAGAATTGAGAGGTGATGTTTCCTATCCCAAGTCTAAATAACAGTGTAATTAGTAAAGGTGGTCAGTATCTGTGTGCAGTAAGCAATTTAAAGATATATCCCTGCATGCAAATAATACAATTAACTTGATTCCCTCTGAAATCAATATGGTTTTGCCCAGGTGTAATCTTCCTCTCTTAGGACCTGATTCACAATCTCTGCTTTATATTTGTTCAGGCTTTGAACCACTACGGCTCCCTCCTTGTCAGCAGAACGTATGATGATGTCCTCGTAAGAAGCAAGAATTTTTAGGGCAATTTTCTCATCCGCTGATAAATTACTGTGGGGCCACTTTCAAGGTTTTATACACTGTTATCCAGTAACCGCATGAAACATTTAATGGACGCATTTTGCATTTGTGGTTCAAATGAGGATTTTATTTTAAATTGAATGTAAATAGATGATTCTGATGTGGAATCACAAAACTACACTACTCTCTGATTCCTCCACGGACTGGTATAAAAAACTACAGACCCAGACGGAACAATTCCAATAGGAATTGACAAATTTAAAGAGAGAGAAACTACAAAAGGTGAACCGTGATTATGAGCAGAACACAGTTTATCCCTGGCTCCCCGGGGCCCAAACCGAAGGTGTTATATAGGTGGTATGTATATATGTATATATATGTATATATATATATGAACCTGTGTCTGCAGACATAAACTAATTGAGTGGAATTCAATTAAATAGGCTGATAATTATGACTGTGAAAGTGAACCATAAGAATTAGATTGTAATCACAATTAGTACTCTCACTTATCTTTATTAAAAACAAAACACACAAAACAAAATGTATTGGAGGCGACTACAATTCAAAACAAAGTCTATCTATAGAGTGTCCATGCTTAAGAAAAATTTGCGTAAAATTTTTTTACCTGCTCTTAAAACACATCACAGTTTAGGATATCATTAGACATCTTGAACTCCCCCTTCCCCCCTCCCTTGTCCATCCCCCCTGGCCTGTTCCAATCCTAATAGGAGCAGTGGTTGGATTCTTTGGAAAGAATAGATGAATCCTCTAAACGTTTACAAATTATTGTTCATACCCATAAACTGAATGATATATTTTGGAAATCAGCAGATTGTGTATGGTCAGATTTAGAAGACATTTTGTAAAAAGTCAATGAATACTCCCAACCCCTTAGAATGTATTAATTCACCCAGATTAACATGATAGGACAGTAAAACATTTTTTTTAATCTAACTTCCAAATATGCACATGCCAATTTGACTTATACTTTCAATGATATGGTCGGGTACAGGAATGGTTTAGACCAGGCTGGCCAACCTGTGGTTCTCCAAGTGTTCTAAAACTACAACTCCCAGCATGCTTTAACTGCATAGACATAGCTGACACATGAGAAAGCATGTTGGAAGTCGTCGGCCAGGCCTGGTCTAGACTGTGTTTGCATAATTCATGGGTCTACGACACCTCAGATAGCAAAGTACACTCAACATGTTTTTAAATCTGGAATAGACATTGGCTAATAGTTTAGGCCTTAAGCCACTTGACGTCTATCTAATGGGCTATATGTTCAAATCTCTATTATGTAACAGGTTTTTATATAGTGCCATTATATAACAATTTACAATTAATTGTGAAACAGGACTGGGTACACTGGTTGAGTAATAGGGTCCTGCTCAATCTATAGGAGCTTTCAATCTATAGGACATTGGGTTTGATACATAAGGGCTGATGCAAAGCTGGACTTACAACCTTTTTAAGGTGCAAGTGTAGACCTGAGCAATGCCATGTTGAGCTGCAATGGGAGACAAGTTTACACTATGAAATAATTAGAATTGAGAGGTGATGTTTTCTGGCTCAGCTCTAATTTACAGATTAACCATAACGCTATGCAGTATTTGAGTTCTACGTAGAAAAAAAAGTAAAGTATTTTCTCTGCATGCAAACAAATTAAAATGAATTACTGTGCAAAACTGTTTAGCCGAGCTGTACACTTGCACCCGCTTAGCCTTTACTATATATCACACAATAGACCAGCCAGGTTGCATGGGAATAGTGCTGTATGATCCAGTGACAGAGTGGTGTTAGCAGCAAACCGAGGTTAATTTTAGTAGGGAGAGAGTGTGCAAGTTTGTGTATGTGCAGTTCATACGGACAGGTGATTTCCATACATGACATATGGAAATTGCCAGTCATGGCCTGATGAGGATTCAACACATGGTAGAGTGTGGCGGGAAGTGGCTTAGCAGTAATTCAGTTGATGGGGAGGAGGATGACAGTTCCTGTCTGTTTTTTTTTTTTGTATTTTTTTTTACCCTCTAGGTTCCTAAAACTGTTGTGAAACCATAAACTAAAATAAAGTCTACCAACAATTTTGACTATAAATATAAAACAAAACACTCTTTTGTATATACTCGTTCTTAAAGTACAATGCTAGATCTTGGGCATTGTTGGAAGTTGGTGCACCAATGACACTCTGCTTTGCAGGAAAGTTTTTTGTTTAAAGTTTGGTGTATCATTAGTGTTACATGGCTGAAAATTAAGTTATCGTGTGGTAGATTAGATTACAGCAATACACAAGGGTTGAAGATGTGGAAAGAATGTTCTTTTAAGGATGTGAAAGTGAAGAGATATTGGGTAGAAATGTGAATGAGGCATCTTCAGGCCTGGATCCATTAATAAAGTGGGGTTCAGCAAGTGAAGTGAGGAAGTATCTGATTCAGTGATCTTTTTCAGTTATTGCAAGAAGGTTAATGATGCTAGAGCTGAGGTGGTAAATTTGTTGTAGACATGCGGGATTTTAAGTGTTTGGAGACAGCAGTTGACGCGTTTGATGAGGTTATTGGGACTTCTGTAGTGTCCTGGATTTAACTGATTTGTGTGTGAGAGTTAAGGAGTACTTGGATTTGGAGATATCACTTGCTAACAGAAGAAGACAGACATATAAAAGATTGTGTAATCTAAGAAACGTGGCAATTATTAGAGGATAGTACAGATAAACATGTAAGGTAGAAAGAGAGTTCATGTATGTTAATTAGTGGAGTGTAGAGTGGGAATGGGTCAATAAATAGGAATATATAAAAGGGAATAGGATGATAAGATGCAAAAAAAAATGTTGTGTAAAGAAATTAAAAACAACAACATGGTAAGCATTGCTGGCTGGGATAGTATGAGGTAGCAAGAATGCATTTAGCACAATATATATTTGTAAATTGATATCGTATGGATGTAGAAGATACAGTGACAATGTTAAAGATTGCATAAGATGCACTAATAAAATGTAGCCATAATTACAAAGTGTTGTTCAGCGACGTGGTCTACAAGGACACAAAGTCCAGGCTTTGCACGAAGATGGTGTTCAATGTGGAAGTGAACTTACAGGTCATGATGATGTTTCCAGGTAAAATGTTCCCCTCTTGTATAACTCTTACAATTATATAGTAAACTAATCTAAAAACACTTACGGTTAGATTTACTTAACTGCAGAAAAAGAAAAGTGGATATGTTGCCCATGGCAGCCAATACAATATAACTCTCACCTATTACATACAAGAGAATGTTAGCTAGAATCTAAAGGTTACATTTTTCCTTTTCCAGTTTAGTAAATGTAGCCCTTTGAACCTACTGCCTTCTCTGCAGCAACTGCCTTAAAGATTGAATATATAGGGTCAGAATCAACTGATCTGTGACTGGAAACAAACCCAAGCCCATTCAGAACACATAGATGGCAAAAAAACGCCTTAAACAGGCAGAGCATGGCCAATATAAGATGTCCCCAGCTATTTGAGAGTTAGGTCAGTACCCAGGGACACCATATAGTGTACGGTCAGGTTTAGATGTTGGCATTCTGTGGTTTATCCAAAGAGCAATCAATTGAGAGTTAATACGAGAAAGCAAACTATAAAACCATCCTGCCAAAGTAGTTTACTCCCCATAGACCCTTTAAATTGGTATCTCCATAACTCATGAAGAGGAGAGCTCAAGTAGAATACTCATTTGCTAGTTCATACTACCTTTTCTTGCATGAATTTTATAAAGAAAATGGCTAGGAAAACCAGGTTACTGTAACCGTGACAAATTATCTGGCCCTGCCCAAAGTATTCATATTACAGAAAGCTGAAGAAACAGCAACCATACAGAACAAATGTAGCTGATTAACATGAGACCAACTATAACAGACATGAAACAAGTGCAATTTAATATAGCAAAAGATTAGTAGAGGACACCTTGCAACCCAGAATATTTCCCCATAACCAAATGTAATACATTTTGCTGTTGATTCTTGCCTGCAGCACTAGGGTGGATTCATTTTAACTCTAGACATAGAAGTCTTGCTAAAAACTCCTAATATCAAAAGTAAGTTCACTTATTGGCCACTATAATACACACTGTATGCAGTATATTAGCATCGCTTTGTTTGACACATGCACAGATTAATTAGTGTAATGAGAACACCTTGCATTTATGCAAACCAGTTAATTTAACTGAAGATTGATCACTAATCTCTGTAAACACAGCAGTATTTCATTAAACAGAAGTTTAGAAAACTTCATGAACTTTAAAATGGTTATCCAAAGAAGGCACTTCATAGGCAAAATGTAACTGGCTATCCACCATGACATTATACCCTTTCAGAAGCTCTACAAATTTTCTGTGCTCCTCCCCAATCCAGGATCGCATCGGGTCACTGACTTGATATGGAGTGACATGGGCGTGGACTACAATCGGAGTCTGAGCAAACACTTTCAATATATCCGGACACGTTGTCCATGTGTTACTGCCTCCAGAATGTCCTCCATCCAACCAATACATGGCTTCTATGTTGTTTACAAAAGAACCAATATCTTTATCTTTTCTTGCCTCTTTCAATTCATGAAGCAGTTGATTTAATACAACACAGCCTTTACTGAAGCCAATAATAGTAAATGACAGCGAGCCCTTTAAAGATGGCAAACCAAGAACAACTCTAGAGTTTTTCGTGTAATGTCCAATGTCTTCTTCCTCTAAGTGACAGCCATTTGCAGAATAACTGGGGTCCACATTAGACACACAAGGATCATAGCCTATGCTAACACTAAACTTGTTACTTTGAGAGAGCAGCGTATTTTGTGCCATGGTAAAAGCATTAACAAGTAAGGAATGAAGTTGCCTAAAAGCTTCCAAATCTGTATTGTGCTTTGGAGCTCCAAACATGTTACTTTCCACAAAATTGTCATAGCAGCTGAACTTGTGCAGATGCATGCGGGAAGGTTTGACAATCCAGATATAACTGGAAGGAAACCGTTGTGAAAGAATAACGGCTATATCTTCTAGGCTCCAGCGCTTCCACCGGAAATTCTCAGAATGACTTGCCATAACTTCTCGATAGTTCTGGAATCACAGTAAACCATAGACTAATAAATAAATGAAATGACAATTCAGTTTGTGCAATTTATTAACTTTTTGTACATATTAAATACAAAACTGTTGGAGGTAAATAAAGTTGCTTAAAAGAACATAAGAACAGTTACAGGTGATGGGCATATTACAATTTACTGCTACAAGTGAACACATCAAAAGATGCTTGTTTGTACTCATTAATGTAATATTTTTAGTTTAAACGGTTTATTATCATTAAAATACAACACTACAATATTGTTATGCATGAGGGTAACCGTTGTTAACACGAAAGCAGTGTAACAACCTAATGGGAGAGATTGGGGGGAAGGGAGGGAGGGGAAGGCTCAAAAGGCTTGAGGATAACTGGCTGCAGCCATATCAGTTATAATAAAATATAGCCTATTAACACCTGTATGTTTATGGATTCAAATAAATTACCCAACATATGCTGCTGGAAAAAACCAAATTATCGGAACAAAATCTTATACTGATCTGTAGTTTTAAACTCCATCCAAGAAAACCAGGTATCTCTAAATTTAATGTACTCTGCCTCTACAGTGGTAATGTCTTCTATATAAAAATAAATGGTGCAGTTGTTGACCCTATTCTTTAACCTTTGCAGCATTAATAAGCTGTTGTACAAAAGATATTTTCAAATTGGACACAATTTTGTGACCAGTTATGGCCAAAAATCTGTCAACCTGGGTTTTTGGTGGTTATCGGAAAGGTACCGGGGTTTTTCAACCCGGGCCTCACCTAATGCACCAGATTGGAGGAATTTGTCCCTTGCATTCATGATGATATATAAAAATGGTACCTTGACAGCACTAGGAATATCTAACATACAGAGGGGTCTACCTAGCTATAAAACAAAAATCATCAGTTTGAGAGTTAATGCACCTTGCTGGGTAAAACCATGTTTTGTGGGGAATGGGAAAGAAGAACTTCATCCTAACTAAACTTTACATTAAATTGCACCACAGGAAAGTCAAGATTTGTCTGTTTGTCTGGCAGAGTCTAAATTGCATGGGTGTCCTTAGCTGGTACAATGGTCTGTTTTAGGCAGTCTAATTCTCAAGAAAGGCAGTGCTGTGACTCCCAGAACTGCAAAGATTTCTACAGCACAGTCAAGCCCTTTATCCTACACCTCCGTCGTTTCCTGCAGACTAACTATATATATTTTTCTTATTTTATTTTTTTTAATATATTTAAAATATTTTATGTTTGATGGTCATTTAAAATTCATATCCAAGGTTTAGAAGTGCAAAGTTGTAAACTATTTTACTACTGATAAATGCGCTGGCACACATACTGTATAAACAAAACCGAAAGATATGGAAACATTAGGAACCATGCTGAAAGATTCACACAAACACCAGGCGAAAACACTGAGATCTTACTAGATATCCAGAGAATTCACAATACGGATGAACAGCACATGCACTGACAGAGCGCTCACAAATACTAAGGTTTCCAGCTCTGACCCACTTCCTTGCATAATAGTTTGTAGTCAGTTTTTCCTTAAACGTGTACAGAATAATTTATCGACCCATTTTGATGTTGTTAGAATTATAATGAACACATGCATGTGTAGACGACTAACACTCCTCTGCCTCTCATCCTAATATATAGATATTGATTTTATTAAATATAATTATATATACGTAGGTCGTGGGATAAAACAATGTTAGTGATCGTAGCTGGAAGTCAGGTGTTACCATATCCACAGGGTTAGGTAGGTGGGAGATATCATTTATCTCGGGGGCAGGTACATTGAGGTTTGATATTACTCCCCTCACGACAGGTGAGAGAAGAGATAGAGGATATATTCCCGGGGGGCGGATACTCTTACTCTGGATAGCCCCCAGCCTGTCGCACTATAGAGTTAGATATTCCTACAGTCAGATGCAGCCATCCGCACCCCCAGACTTGCCTGCACGTCTCCCGGGAAATAGACGACATGCCGCGGCCTCTGGGCTCTCTCACGTGGCGGACATAGCAGCATGTCATTGCTTTTGCTGGGCTCAGACCCGGTCACTGCCGGAAATCGGAGAAGTGCGTGTGGGTCCGCCGCAGCGCTCACTCCCGCACACATGCTCATCACCCCGGCCACAGTCTGCAGCAGCAGACGGCGAAAGGACCTCCGAAGTGCATGTAAACTGCGCATGAAGCTGCGCTAGACGGAGTGTTCCTCTATGTCGTGATGCTCCAATGACGCCACGCATGGGGCGGGACTACAGTCCTGTATGCAGCAGTAATGGTCACTATAATCAGAGTCCTGTATGTATGCAGCAGTAATGGTCACTATAATCAGAGCCCTGCATGTATGCAGCAGTAATGGTCACTATAATCAGAGCCCTGCATGTATGCAGCAGTATTGGTCACTATAATCAGAGCCCTGTATGTATACAGCAGTAATGGTCACTATAATCAGAGTCCTGCATGTATGCAGCAGTAATGGTCACTATAATCAGAGCCCTGCATGTATGCAGCAGTAATGGTCACTATAATCAGAGCCCTGTATGTATGTATTTATGTATGTATGCAGCAGTAATGGGCACTATAATCAGAGCCCTGTATGTATGCAGCAGTAATGGTCACTATAATCAGAGATTTGTATGAAGCGATAAAGGTCACTATAATCAGAGTAATATATGCAGCGGGAATGGTCACTATAATCAGAGTCCTGTATGTATGTATACAGCAGTAATGGTCACTATAATCAGAGCTCTGTATGTATGTATGTATGTATACAGCAGTAATGGGCACTATGATCAGAGCCCTGTATGTATGCAGCAGTAATGGTCACTATAATCAGAGCCCTGTATGTATGCAGCAGTAATGGTCACTATAATCAGAGCTTTGTATGAAGCGATAAAGGTCACTATAATCAGAGTAATATATGCAGCGGGAATGGTCACTATAATCAGAGTCCTGTATGTATGTACCGGTAATGGTCACTATAATCAAAGTCCTGTATGTATGTAGCGGGAATAGTCACTCTAATCGGAGTCCTATATGTAGCAGTAATCGACACTATGATCAGAGTCCAGTATGTAGCAATAATATACACTATAATTAAAGTCCTGTATGTATGCAGCGGGAATGGTCATTATAATCGGAGGCAGTCACAGTCTTTTTTTTAATCTCATACTGTACAGAGGTGGCACCACCAAAACATTACACCCCTTTCATATGCCCGATGGCAGCATACAGAGAGATTACCACATTTTAATCATTAACACACCATGATATAACACCCCTGTTCCTACTCTCAACCCCCTCCACCACATTCTGCCCAACACTTATTTTCTTTCAAGCACCCTTCTTAAACATTCTGCTCAGCACTTCCTCCCTCATGTTCTCTCAAAGCCCTTTAACTATTTTAATAAATATTCAGTACTGGCTACCCAATATTTTCCCCAACACTGTGGTTTCCTCACCTTAAAAATCTTTCCTGACTAATGATATTACAGATCATTATCTGAGGATATTACATAATGAACATATTACTTGTAAATTTGATATATCTCTCGTCTGCAAAAGGAGCAGCTCATTAGCAGTGGCCTGGGCTGCTTATTATTCGAGTTATTATTATTATAGTTCCCTTATGCAAAAAAAGCAGATAATCAATTTAATAGCAGATATTTTTTCTTTAAAAACAGTTACACCTTGAATAAACTTGGGGCAAATGTACTTCCAACTGTAGTCCTACAAATGTGTGTCAACCAAGAAAATCATGACACAAAGACAATAGATTGAAAAATTGACTCATGCTGTTCCCGATATTTACCTGCCAGAGACCTTGTTTCTGATGTCCAGAAAGCATTGCCAAAGGTAATTCTGTATTGCTTATTGACCCTTGAACTGCATTTTAATTATGATGCCCAAACACTAACTTACCTTCCAGGTGATTGATGGTATTCCATGAAAAATACAGGGAACCTAACAAAAATATCTTAACATCTGCTTGAAGTAAAATATCGGTCTTTGCTTTGTTAGACATAATAATGTCACCTGCAAATTATTGATGGAAGATCTTGTTTTGTTTTACCTTCAAATGTAAGAGATAGGTCTAATATATTAGTAGATGGCTTACCATATATCTTCAAAAGTGTGTAACTAAGACATAAGTATATTTTTGCACAAACAAAATAAGAGCTTAGCTCAAAGTAAAGTGCTATGTACTGTGTTTTGTGCATTATTGTACAAACGTTTCTTATTAGTGGAGAGTCCTAGGGCCAGATTTACTAAGCTGTGTGAGAAGAAAAGTGGAGATGTTGCCCATAAGAACCAATCACATTCTAGCTGACATTTTCTAGTATGTAATAGAGAGCTGGAATCTGATTGGTTGCTATGAGCAACATATACACTTTTCATTTACTACAGCTTAGCAAATCTAGCCCCTGCTTGTAAGCACTAACCTTTTGAAATTTGCAAATGCTTTTTCATTTGCCTTTGGTGAATTCAATGTTTTCCACTTCATTGATACATAACAAGGAAATTTAATCAAATTCTCATATAATATTAAAGTTTCTACATTATTCAAAGAGCTAGTTAATTACATGTTTATAAATCAGCCTTAACAGCTGAATCAGGTTGAAGAGAATAAAAATGGCACTGCAAATTCATTGTAACAATTTTGAGTATTCAATGCGTGTGATGATCCAGTCTGGTTTTACACCCTGAGTAAATTCTCTGCGGAACCTAACAAAAAAAAAAGAATTATTTGTGAGTAATAAGCAAAGTTGGCAAACACAATTTAACTATACTTAAATTCATTAGCAACAGGCCTATTACACAGGTCCATTTTTTATAGCCAGTTATTTTCATAGCAAATACACTATGAGCAAAAAGACTTCAAAATCTATTGCACTACCACTGGGAAGAATTACTCTAATTAAATTGTATAAGATTACACTCAATTTTTTTTTTCATGGATGCACAATTGCAATTTTTCAAAAATAAAATAGTTTAATATAAATTTATAGTTTAAAAAAATATATATTTCTCTCTCATCCATTGGGGGACACTGCTCACCATAGGGGTATAGTAGGTGGTCAGTGGAGTCAGGGCACTTCAAACCTGAAAGTGTCAATTGTTCACTCCTCCCCTACTATGCCCCTCCCCCTAGGGAGTCCAACAAGTTTTTTTGTAAGTGCCCAAAGGAGAATGGCATACTTTATAGAGGTTCTGTCTCTCTTTTACATTTTTATATATTTAATATGTTTATTTA
>WWET01001409.1:39006-59367 GCA_011038615.1 Limnodynastes dumerilii | reverse complement strand
AAAAAAAAAATTAAAAAAAGGAAATTATTATATAATTTTTATTTATTGTAAGGGTGACACATCTGCTAAGAGAGCATGCGAAGCCAGGGAAAAGGGCAGTGGGTAGAGCTGCGCTGTATTATACTTATACCAATTGTAATGATAATTAACCTTGTGGACAGGTGAACCCAGGGGCCATGTGTACGACATGCGAAGCCAGGGCTGGTGACCAAGCCTTGCCTGCGGATATTCCGGCACCGGTGGAGCAAACAGGAGGTTTCTCACCAGTTCAATTGCCGAAACATCGGGGAATGACTCAGCGTGTGGTAAGTGAGTCTTTGTTACTTCTAATGCACCACACTACCCGTCAGCACAACCGGTACCGTCCACTTGAGGGATTTCCCGTTTCCCGGGCTGAGTCAGGGTTAGCACTATCGCTGGCTGAGTCAGTTCAGAGCCTAGCAAAGGCGTCTTTCTCTGTGGAACGTTTTCTTAATGCTCTGCATAAGAAGACTGCTATATCACAAGCTGCCATTACAGACCACATGTGCGGTGCAATCATCCCACGGCCCGCTGCTGAGAAGGTCTGCTGAGCAGAGAACACTCGGCAGGGGGGGCAGCAGCAGCAGCAAGAAAGGAGACAGGGTTGAATTAGAAAAGGATTTCTCTCAATTTAGGGATCCTTCTATTGCCCAAAGGGCTCAGGAGGTAGTGTCAGCTATCCGCTATACCAGGGGTCGGCAACCCGCGGCTCTTTCAGCCGTCGGATGCGGCTCCCTCCAGTCTACAAGTGCAGCAGTTCAGTGGATCTGAGGCTCCAGATTTCATTGCGCGCAAGGAGAACAGACATCCGTGGCCTCCAATCTCCTTGCGCACCTCCAATGAGATCACCGTGGCCTTCTGTTAAAATCCTGTGTCGCATCTCGCGGGGTTTTAACAGTCGGCGGCGGGAGAAGCAGCGCGGGAGATTTGGCAGCGCAGAAGAAGTGAGTGATGCAGCAAAGCCTAGGTAAGTATTCTGACTTCTGTTAGCAGCAGCTGAACACAGGTATCTAATGGGAATACTGGGGGGGAGCTGGACACATGATAGGAATACTTGGCTGGAGCTGAACATATGATGGGAATACTTGGGTGGAGCTGGACACATGATGGGAATACTTGGATGGAGCTGGACATCTGATGGGAATACTAAGGGGAGCTGGACACATGATGGGAATACTAAGGGGAGATGAACACATGATGGGAATACACTATTGTTTTTTTATACATAGCATAAAGGTAAAAAACGATATATGTAGGGTTATCTTTATTTTAGATGTCAAAAGAGTTTTGTGGCTCCCGAGAAATTTGGGGGGCGGGACACATGGTGGGAATACTAAGGGGAGCTGGACACATGATGGGAATACTAAGGGGAGCTGGACACATGATGGGAATACTTGGATGGAGCTGGACACATGATGGGAGCTAGACACATAATGGGAATACTAAGGGGAGCTGGGCACATGATGGGGATATTAAGGGAAGCTGGGCACATGATGGGGATATTAAGGGAAGCTGAACACATGATGTGAATACACTATTGTTTTTTTTATACATAGCATAAAGGTAAAAAAAAAACGATATATGTAGGGTTATCTTTATTTTAGATGTCAAAAGAGTTTTGTGGCTCCCGAGAAATTTTTTTCTGGGGGAAATGGGTCCAAATGGCTCTTTGGGTGTTAAAGATTGCCTACCCCTGCGCTATACCTTGGGTTGTTCGGAACCAGAGACCTCTGACGCTACTGGGTTTTCTCTGTTTTAAAAAGCTGAAGTGACAACTATTTTCCTTTCTGCCCTCTCCTCAAATTATGGAGGTTCACTCTCTTTATCCTTTTCCTCCACAGCAAGCTGCTAAATGGGAGACGGCTCCTGTAGCTGACTCCTTAATTACACACCTGATCAAATCCAGGATTATTCAGGTGTAGTGAGCAGTTTTCTCTCAAAGAACTGACTAAAGTGTCTACATAGCTCTTTAGTTATAGAAGCAACGGTTTCTATAGCCTAGGGGGCAGCCAAACATGGCACCAGCTCACCCAGCCAATCTGCTGTCCAGTTGCAATGCAGCCACATATGCAAGGCTCAGCCAGATTCCCGGCTGGTCAGACTTTAAAGAAGCACTGTGGCTAGGTGAGTAGCACTTGTGTCTCACAGCACTGAGGTCAGGAGTTGGATTCTCAGACTAGGCCTTATGTGTGCTGAGTTTGTATGTTCTCCCTGACCTGGTTTCAGAGCTGCACATACACCTATTAAGCCATTCATGTGTGACTTAGCCAAAGGCAGATCGAGGTCGATACTTTTTCATTTTGGCAGAACACATCAGAGACGCGTCTGAATATGTGGGTCAGGCATCATTTGATGCCACTTCCACAATTTTTAAACTCTTTGCACTTATTATTGCGCTTAAGAGAGATTTATGTTTATGCTCTTTGTCAGCGGACACGGATTCCAAAACGCACATCTGAATTATTGCATGTTGAAGGGTGTACCCCTTTTAGGGGGGGAAAGCGTATAGCGTAGTGGTAGAGCACCCACCCCCCAATGCAACAGGTCAATGGTTCACAAGAACCTGTGTAAAAACTAAGCAAACAAAGTTGAGTTGTTACTTTCGCCCCTTTCGCTAATACCAAAGGAGCCTTGGGTAGGGGATCAGTCAGTTCCTCCAGAGGAGGGTCCCATAGTACAAGATCCCACTTAAGTGAGGTGTTGATAGCTCGCTAAATCAAATTCAGCAGCACGGCCCCCAACCATGGGGGGAGGGGCAGAGTAGGGGCCCGCATGTTATGATCCCATTTTTAATGACTAGCTCTGCTCCCCGATGCCTGGGTAAGGAGGATTGTTTTAATTTGTATTCTAATTGGCAATCTAAAACAAGGCCCTTTTACACGGAATTCAGGGTCTGTCGCGGGCAGAAGTAATTGTTCCTGTCCCTTCTCCGGAGAGAGGTTGAGGTTTTTATTCTAATCTTTTCGGGTAAAAAGAGGGACAGGTCATTTTAGGCTAGTCCTAAGTATAAATAACCTGAACAGGTTCATAGGAATTCCGAGATTCAGAATGGAATCTCTGCGATCATTATACATGGAGCAGGGGGAGTTTATGGACTTGTGGTAAATGAGAGATGACTATCTCTAGGCGCCTAGTTGTGCCAGGACCTCAATACATGCTGCATTTCACAATTGCAGATATTCATTTTCGGTTCGGGCGCACCCCAAGACCAAAGGGGCCTTTGACACAGCAGGTTCTAGTTCAAATCTGGGCTGTGCCAGGCAAATTATTTAAACATACGGCCCTGGTGTAACAGGTTAACTGTTCAGATCCCGGCACATGCACCTGCTATAGTTTAAAGGAAAGGGCTACTTGCTGCTTCATCCTAACCAAGCACCTAGAGTTAGCCCGGAGATTCTTGAAATCTCACGAATGGATTCTCAATCTCCAGAAATCATCCCTAAATCCAGCTCAAGGAATGCGATTCTTGGGTCTAATTTCGACACCAAGCCTCAATGAGTTTTTATGCCAGAGGACAAGATTCTGGCAGTTTTCAACAGGGCCAGATTCATTCTGGAAAGAGACAGGGTATCGTTCTGGAGTGTAAGAGACTCCTAGGAGCTATGGCCTCGGTCTTCAAGGCAGTTCCGAACGCCCTGTTTCGTTTGAGGACTTCCAAGGGAAACTCTTGCGAAGATAGTTCAGGTCTAACCTACATCTGGACAAACAAATAAGCAAGTTGTCTAAGGAGGTTCGCCATTCCTTAGGATGGTGGCTGCTCAGTTCACTCCTTTCCAAGGGTCGGTTCCTACAGTGTTGAGAGTGGACCTTAATTACCAAGGACACCAGTCTGTCGGTTTGGGGGCTAGTCAATAGAGATCACAAGTTTTAGGGTCCTGGACTTCCCCAAGAAGCCTGTCTGCTCATATATACATTTCAAACAGTCTACTAAGGCCTGATACAGCTCAGAAATTGGGAGGACGACTATCTCAGTCGTCAGATCCTTCAGGTGGGAAAGAGGTCTCTGCACAAGAAAGTATTACATCTTCTAGTGCACTGTTGGGATCCTCTAGAGACACATCTCAGGGCATCTCAAAGGAACTTCAAGGTTCCTCACTGCTGCGCAAAGGCCAGAGATCCAGTCGCAGGATTCACAGACGTGATGTTGTTTCGGTGGCATCTTCGCCTAGTGTATCTATTCCCGCTTCTTCTCATGCTCCCCAGAGTGCTAAAGAAGTTAAAGAGAGAGAAAGTAGCTGCAATACTGGTGGCTCCGGATTGGCCTCACCGAACGTGGTTCTCGGACATCTTCGCAATGTCTGCAGCCCCTCCTTTCTGGTTAACTCTGCGTCCAGACCTTCTCACTCAAGGTCCTATCCTTTGCCAAGGCTTACGTCAGCTGGCTTTGACGACGTGGTGGCTGAGATCCTGATTCTTATTTCTAGGGGTTTCTTTTCCAGCGTGATTTCCTCTATGATAAGTGCTAGAAAGCCTTCTTTATCAGCAAACTACTATGGAGTGTGGAAGTCCTAGATCCTAGGCAGTGTAAATCACAGCGTTTTCACACTACTTGTTTTAATCTTTTCCAGCTGTTATTTTTTTTATTTTTATTTTTTTCTAGCGGGGCTAGAAAAGGGCCTACGTTTGGCTTCCTTAAAGAAGCAGGTTTTCAAGATGTTTGAATTTTCATGCAGGGGGTACTGCACATTCAGCCCCTGTTTATTCATCCAATTGAACCTTGGGGCCTCAGCTTGGTTTTACGAGCCCTTACCAAAGGAGCTTTTTGAACCACTGGAATCTATTGAGTTAAAATTCCTCACCTGAAAGACGGTTATTTCCTCAGCACGGCGGGTATCAGAAATAGTTTTGTGTTGTAATCCCCCGTTTTTGAGTTTCCATCTGGACAGGGCGGTTCTTCGGACTAGGCCTTCTTTTATTCCCAAGGTGGTGTCTCGTTTTCACCTAAACCAGGAGATAGTGGTTCCAGCTTTTCCACACAGTCGGTATCCTCGGACTCTTCTTTGCCGTACCTAGAGGTAGCCCGCGCGCTACAATGTTATGTGGACAGTACTGGTTCTGTCAGAAAGACAGCAGACCTCTTTATCTTGTACGAAGCTAACAAACGTGGTTGGCCGACTTCTAAGGCTTCACTTTCCCGGTGGATTACCTTTACAATTAGACAGGCTTATGTTCTGGCTAACAGACCTATTCCAGGTGGGCTGAGGGCTCACTCCACTAGGGCGGTTGGAGCTTCCTGGGCGGTACGTCACGGCGCCTTGGCGGAACAGCTGTGCAGGGCTGCTACGTGGTCAGGTGTCCACACTTTCACGAGATTCTATAAGTTACAAGGTTTCGCATCTCAAGATGCCAAGTTTAAGCACAGAGTTTTGCGAACAGCTGTTACAGAGCATTCCCTCCCTTAGGGGCGGCTTTGGTATGTCCCTTATGGTGAGCAGTGTCCCCCAATGGATGAGAGAGAAAACAGGATTTTTGTTACTCACCGTATTTATCTTGTACGAAGCTAACAAACGTGGTTGGCCGACTTCTAAGGCTTCACTTTCCCGGTGGATTATCTTTACAATTAGATAGGCTTATGTTCTGGCTAACAGACCTATTCCAGGTGGGCTGAGGGTTCACTCCACTAGGGCGGTTGGAGATTCCTGGGCGGTACGTCACGGCGCTCTCGGCGGAACAGCTGTGCAGGGCTGCTACGTGGTCAGGTGTCCAAACTTCAAGAGATTCTATAAGTTACAAGGTTTCGCATCTCAAGATGCCAAGTTTGGGCACGGAGTTTTGCGAACAGCTGTTACAGAGCATTCCCTCCCTTAGGGGCAGCTTTGGTATGTCCCCTATGGTGAGCAGTGTCCCCCAATGGATGAGAGAGAAAACAGGATTTTTGTTACTCACCGTAAAATCCATTTCTCTGAGTCCATTGGGGGACACTGCGGTTCCTCCCTTGCTCCTTGCTCTGACTAGTTTATAGCTTAGATTGTGTAAAGTTATTCATTATGCCTGCTCTTTGGGCTCACTTTGCAGTCAACTGGTTGGACTCCCTAGAAGGAGGGGCATAGTAGGGGAGGAGTGAACAGTTAACACTTTCAGATTTGAAGTGTCCTGACTCCACGGACCACCTACTATAGCCCTATGGTGAGCAGTGTCCCCCAATGGACTCAGAGAAATGGATTTTACGGTGAGTAACAAAAATCCTGTTATTCTTATTGAACTTTACATGTAAATGTTTTAAGTAGTTAGAAATATAAAGATATCATTTTTAATAATTATATTTCTCAAAGTAAATATAATCATATAGGAAATAATTTGCATTGAAGTTTATCGATTCAAAAACATATTACTCAATTAGCATTATTAAATATTTGTATATAGCTAACGACACAGGCAACCTACAGGTTCCATCATATTTTTGCCAGGTATTGTCAGTATCGTAGGTATGGAGAATGCTGTGAGTTGTAGTTTCACAACACCTGGAGTGCCAAAGGTTGCCAATGCCAGCACTACTAAGTTATTGGCCATGGCCCTACTAACAAATGGTCCATAAATGTTTCCACCTGTTAACTGAATTACTAACACTAATGGTGTGTATAATTTGGATACTAATTAGTACTCTTTTTAATAACAAATTGTAAGTGATCTTTACTATCTCTTATGTGATAACTAGCCAGATAAAATAAAAGTTCAGAGCAACTATATATAACGCCAATCAAACAAAAAATAAACGTGCAAAACACTTATCTTTTGTTCACAATGAGGACAGGCTTAATATTGTACATTCTCTGTCTTTGGTTTGAGGACTATTAGTAGTGAACAATGTATTCTGTATGCAAGTTCATATTAAGGCATCTTACTCATAGTTTGCAGTGAGCATGCGCTTTGTGTCTTTTACATCCTGATTTCCCATAACCACTTGAAATACTTTTGTTCCTTCTAGCTCTTCTTCAGAAATATTTGCACATGTTAAGTACCAAAACCGCATAAGTATACTAACAAATTTTCTTCCTGTGGACAAAGCACAAATAATTAACACAGTGAATGTAAAACCACTTTGTAGCAAAGTCCAAAGATTGATATTACAAGTAGTTCTACAGTGGCTAAACAATAGAAATTTTTTTTCAGGCTTGGCATTATGATGATAGAGTTAGCTAAGAAACACATTAAGAACTTAGGGATACAGAACAACGCCCGCCGCCATAGTTACGGCAGGCGAATGCGTAAGATCTGCTGTTTAGCCAATCTGCGCATGTGCCGGGCAGATGGTGCCCGGCGTGGTTAGGGAAATTCTGTAGTCAGGATCTGGCATCCCTAACTGTAGCGTGGTTACAGTTGAAGGTTACAAACGCCGTAACTACGCTACAATTAGGGAAGGTAGGCGGGGGGAGGCAGGGTTTCGAAGTTACGCATTGGCTAAAGTTAGGGTAGCCTTCAGTCGGCGTAACAAAGTGTAACTACGCAAAGACGGGGAGTGCATAGATGTTACGTTGTGCGTTAGTACGCACAGCACAACATCAAAAGTTTGGATCAGGCCCTTAAGTTGTAAAAATAAAAGCCAAGGGTGACCCAACAAAGTACTAGCAGAGGTATATGCTACTAATGTATACAAATGCTGCTAAATAAAAAAATAAGTTCATATAAAGTATTGCCATTATTTTATCAAAATTTTACAAGACACTAAAGAAATCCTAATTCATTGTCCAACCATTGTATATTTATCCTTAAAAGTAGAAGAATAATTGGAAAAAAAAAAGAATGTGTATGGGACGCAAAAGAGGGGAAAAAGGCTAAAAATACCAGCGAAATATAAAAACAAATTAAATCAACTTTTTTATTGAGAAAACAATTGATAAAGTTATTAAAATGTTATGGGGAGATCATAATTTCAGCCTCAAAGTAATCAAAGTATACAATGTAAAAATAGCAGCAATTGTAACTGATTCTGAAACACTCAACAATATGAGATAATTCAGTTACTATTATGTATCACAGTAAGATTAGAGTATAAGTAGCAGAGGTTCGTTATAAGATCAAACTTCTTCTAATAAATAAGAGTAGAGACCACTGCTTGTTAAATTAGATATCGCACACATAATTATGTATTATGTATCTGTCCTCATGACCATTTAATCTGTTACGTTGTGATTGATTATAATTTCAAGCAAATGGTCAGCCAAATAAAAGCATTCAGAGTTTGGAAGTTAGGGTAAAAAAGATGCAAGTGTACAGATCAGCTAAACCATTTTTCAAAGTAAGGGTCGTTAATTCATTTAAAATCTTTTGCATGCAGGGAAAATACTTTCCTTTTACACTTAGAACTCACATACTGCATAGCTTTATGTTTATTTTATGAAATAGAGTTGAGCTAAGAAACTTTACCTCTTAATTCTAATTTTGGTTTCGCAATTTAAAATTGCTTTGAGTCCCAGCATGCTTTGTCAGCTATCAGCTATGCCTTTGCAGTCAAAGCAAGCTGGACTCGTAGCTTCGCAACACATGAAGAGCCACAGGTTGGCCAGGACTAGGCTATAACATTAGTGGTTCTTATAGTTACTCGGGTCAGAGCCATTACAACCACTAATGTTGTAAATAAGACTGTACTCTAGAATAGCATATTCATGTCGAGTAGCCTGTTAAACAAGTAGGGCTGGATCCAGACTTAAGTAAGTGCTTGAAATGAGTTACTCCTGGGATAAACCATGTTGATTGCAGGGGGAGACAAGGTAATTGTATTCTTTGCATGCAGGGATATATCTTTGATTTGCTTACTGCACATAGACACTGACCAGTGTTACTATCACACTGTTATTTAGACTTGGGATAGGAAACATCACCTTTAAACTCTAATACTGTTTGAAACATGATGAAATATGACTCCCCTGCAATCACCATGGTTTAGCCCAGATATGACTCCCCTGCAATCACCATGGTTTAGCCCAGGAGTAACTAATTTCAAGCACTTACTTCAATATGGATCCAGTCCATAGTTTGTAATCAGTATACTGGGTTTTTAGCCATTTAAGGAGCTTGGCAATGCTGGACAAGTATTTAATTACATCTATCTTTATTACAATTACAAACTTTTTAATCACAGGGAAGCAGTTGCAAAAAGTAAAAAAAAATGTACTACTTGCTATTTAATACATCTTCAACCTGAGTTACCTCCATCTGTTACCACCCAGTCTTGTTTTAATGATTGTTAAAATTGTTAAGTGCTATGGAAGCTGATGGCGCTATATAAAACCTGATAGTATATAAAATAATAATAATTTGAAGAAATTATGCAGGATTGCGGCTTTAAAAGAAACCACCACATACCATTATCATCATAGTAAATAGCAACATCTCCAGGAAATGTGTACATAATTTCATCTGATTTAGCTGCCAGAGCATTTCTGTAATTTTCAGAAAGAACTGAGCATTTTGTCTGCAAGTCCTTCAGGATCTGAAGCACAAAAACAACATCATTACATAAGACGTAAACTGTTTCATCTCACATACAAACTGATGGCACTGAATAAACTATAGAAGTCCTTTTTGTACATAATTTTATTAGTATCTATCTAGCTGTCGTTTTTGTATGGCTGGAGGCAAAACTACATTGTAAAGAGTAATCCGTTAAAGCTACAACTATCTAAAGCTGGGCATACACTAGGACGATTATCAGTCCCAGCAGGGGGTGAGCCGACAAACGGGACAATTTCCCGCTAGGGCACCATACACCACTCCTGCTGGGACCGATAATCCTAGCAGAAGAGGGGGAGGGCAGGGCTTGTACTATGCTGCTCTGACAGCTTTGAAACCATCATGCTCTAAGAGCAGCATAGTAGATAGATATACTTATTGCAAAGAGTAGTACAGACAGGGATCAGCCAAAACCGGGTTATGTGACGCGTGGCTTCGGTTGATTCTTATCTGTATTACTGCATGCAATAGCCACTGCTGTATATATATGTACTATGCTGCTCTAACAGCTTTGAATATATCAAAGCTGTCAGAGCAGCATAGCACATAGATATACAGCAGCGTCTATTGCAGGCAGTAATACAGATAAACATCGGCCAAAGCCGCACTTCACACAGCGTGGTTTCGACTGATCCCTGTCTGTACTACTCCCTGCAAGAACGGCTGCTGTATATCTATCTACTATACTGCTCTGACAGCTTTAAAGTATACCTTCACAGCTGTCAGAGCAGCATAGTACATAGATTTACAGCAGCAGCTGTGAAGAATAGGGAGCCATTCAGCTTGCTGATTTGCTCCCTTAAAATATCGAAAGCGTTTCTGGTGCGTTCATTTGGCGTTTGAAAAATTGATCTGTACCATACACTAGAGCGATTATTTGCCCGATCACCCAATAATCGCACTAGTGTATGGCCAGCTTAAGACTAAACTCCCATTTAGAATGATATTGAATTGGATATATCTGCACACTAAAGTGAAGATTCTGGTTTAAAGACAAACAAAAAACATGTAAAAGAAATGCCAGTTTATCCATGTTCATATATCCTATAAAATATTTAATCTACAAAACAAATAAAAAAAATTCTAATGTAGTAAAACTTTATTGTAAATAAGATCGCCAGGGAGACTAGAAAATGGGACCTGGTGACTGGTGTACTGCAAAGGAGAAATCGCCAGTTCATCATACTCTGGCACTTAGGTTTTGAGAGGGGGGGTGGATGGTGTAAAGTGTGGACAGGGATATAAGAGGAGTATAATACATCATAGGGAGGATATAATATTTTCACGAGAAGTGTAATATGTAATTTGAGGAGTAGGATGTATCTGAATGGGGGAGGTATAATAAATAATATGAAAAAGAGGAAAATTTAATCTTGGGCCTAAAATTAACCAAAACTGAGCCTTACATATACATGTTACGCTAATTGTTATATTTTTTTAAAGTTCATTATTTTGGTACTTCACCTGGTTCCTTAGCGGGTAAGTGGTACTCAACAAAAAAAGGTTGAGAATCCCTGCACTAGAGCGATTATTTGCCCGATCACCCGATAATTGGGTGATCGGCCTAATAATCGCACTAGTGTATGGCCAGCTTAAGACTAAACTCCCATTTAGAATGATTGGATATATCTGCACACTAAAGTGAAGATTGTGGTTTAAAGACAAACAAAAAACATGTAAATGAATGTCAGTTTATCCATGTTCATATATCCTATAAAATATTTAATCTACAAAACAAATAAAAAAAATTCTAATGTAGTAAAACTTTATTGTAAATAAGATCGCCAGGGAGACTAGAAAATGGGACCTGGTGACTGGTGTACTGCAAAGGAGAAATCGCCAGTTCATCATACTCTGGCACTTAGGTTTTGGAAAAATCAGTCGAGCCCTGCACTGTATAAATTTATCTATAAGCATGCCATTTCATGCATAGATACTACACATAATTCACCAGCAGCTCTGTGATATATTTATTCATAACCATCTTGTCTTGTCTGCTGACATCGTGATCGTTGCAGCATACACTGTAACAACATATCGTTCCAAACACTATTATAATGTTTCATGGAGATAGTTAAAAAGCGGTAGTGTGTGCCCAGCTTGAGTCAATGGAAATTAAGCCATTTCAGTCTCTCCAAAACGAGGCAGAATGTCAAGAAATATTGAATTTATCCCCTTTACTATAAAATAAGTGTCAGCTGGGAAACCATTACCAACATATAATAATACATAGCTAGTGAGAATGAAGTATAAATAGGTACCTCGCTGGACACAAGATTTTCAAGAGCATCAAATTTGCACTGAGAGAGCATTCGGGAAACAAATGCGAAAGCCTAAAAAAATAAAAAAAAAATATGAGCTTAAACAAAAAAAGGACAAAAATCTGACCCAAAGGTAAACTAACTAAATAAACTGAATATATGGAAAGAGGCATACTATATATTTGAAAAGTCATAGAAAATAAATCTAAAGCTCGCTGTTCATTGTATAAGAAAGCTAAACAATTACTTTAAAAATAATATATATATATATACACACTCAATTATATTAAAAATAAAAAAAAATAAAAGTTTAATTGTATTCATATTTTGCATAACATTCACAAATGACTGTGAATATTTATAAGTTCATCATAGTGTATTATTACTGAGTTAACAGTTTCGTTATTGGGGCAGCGCCCTATGCACACCAGGGTCCCATATGCAAATCATCCAAAATTCTATTTTTATTTTAACCTCCATGTATAATTTATTTGGTTATATTCCTATATAAGCCCTTTAATAGCTCCCTTATATAAACAGTATTAGGGGATCAAATATATATTCATAGTTACTATTTTTCAATAGATAGCTTTCTTATTGTGAATGACTTGCTTATAGGTTAAAAATAAGATTACTTCAATTACACTAAAGTGGCAAAATCAAATTATTATTATTATAAATTCTTCCCAGCATAGCTTTATGTACAGCCTTGCACTGAATATTTTAGCCAGATACTGATTGCATGTTACCAATAAGGATGTTTTCAAATACAGCATTTATAAGCTTTATTGCTTCAAGATCTGCAGGAGCATTATTATTACTATTTTTTACTGTTTGCTAGCTGCACAAAAGCATTTATTTAAAAATGGTTAATTATCCTAATGTTGTAACTGGAATGAAAACCCAGAATTTGTGGGACCTATGGCAACATATTGTACGAATCCATAAACATACAGATAGTACTTAATTGACCCTTCTATCACATAGCTCCCCTTCCATTTCTTACCATGTAAATAAGGCAGAAATGGTGAAGGGAAATACATGACAGCATTCATTTATAAGCAGTAAACAAATAGAATGTCAATGATAACCACGGTGCTCAAACGACACACTGGATGGTGTAAATATCAAAGGCATCTTCTCCTGTATCAAATGATTGTTTGCAAAGAATAGTGCAGCGAAAAAGGAAGAGAATGAACTAGAGAAGGGAAAATCAGAAAGCACTTGGGGCAGGAGATAATTAGATTATTGCCCCCTACAAACAATTTCACCAATAAGTTCCAATTTAAAATAAATTTGTTATCTATTATTATTTTACTAAAATCATTACTTATGATTTTTTTATTGTTATTTTCAGTGCTGAAAACAGCTCTGAACGGAGGGGGCAGCGGACTTTTAAACTGAGGAACATTTAGGTGGATGGGCACAAATTTGGGAAACAGAAAAACAGGAAGTAAACATTTAGCAGAGTTTTTGTCATACTCAATACTCTGTAAACATACTTTTACATCAATGGAGATCCATTATTCATTCTCTGCATTGTATTTTAATTTACTCCCTAGGACTACCTTACTAACCATTACATTGGCTCTCACAATCAGTGTCCATTAAACGATTCCCATCACACCCGGGTGTGGTGAGCCCCAGGCTCTCCTTGTGCTGTGAAACTACAAGTCTCAGCATAGGCTGATCTGTCACCAGGCAAAGGAAGCTGGGACTTGTAGTCTCACAACATATGGAGAAGCACCTGTGTCCCAGGTCAGCCCCCACTGTGAAGACCCGCTGTCTCTCACTTGCTTGGCCCCCTCAGTGAACTCCTCTATGTTGAAGTCCCGGTCGAAGTATGCTCTGATGAGGAAGAAATAGATTCTGGTTCGAAACCACACGATAGGATTGGGGACCCCGACCACTACCATCTTATTAGGGCCGGACTGTTGTCCGCCGAACCCCCGGATCACACTGAGGTGACCAGAGGGTTGGCGTATGCCCGGAGAAGAAAAGCGCAGAATCCGCAAATGGGAACATAGCGGTGTCCCGGTGTAAAACCGTGATAAACGGAACACCGACCGCCACATCCTGTGCACCAGGAAATCACTCCGCTGGAAACAATGACTGTGTGTGAGTTCCTGTTTGGGGGGGAGAGGAGTTGTGTCATTTTTATGTACTATCACAATATTATACACCCGAGTGTAATATAATCTTATTTTATAGCACCTTCAAAATGCAAATATTACTTTTTTTCTTAATTAAAAGCGTGTAATTTTTATTCAAGTAAAAGAGTAAAGAAGAATAGGTTATCAGGATTTCAGGATAGCTAATGTCAGCTCTGAATGCGGATTTCCGCTAAGAGCTGCAGTGATTGGTGTTCCCCCAGCTGGCAGTAGGATAGGTATGGCAATGCTGCTTTGGCTTGGTATGAAGCAGGCAGAAGGGCTCTCCTGATACCACACATGATAATTCTTATATTAGGCAGGTGATTTAAGAGCTACGGATGAATCTTATTATTGTCTTCTCTGGTAACTCATTCTCAATGATACATAAATATGTCTGCAACCCCCTTTCAATCCTTACTGGAGTTTATTTAATAAGTTGCTATTTTGTTTGCCAAACTTAAAAAATATATTCTTAATGCCAAAGTGCATTATACTAATAAAAATCTATATAAACCTAATCATGTTTCTTGGATGTTACTATGTTGTTCTTTAGCAGTTGAAAAATACCCATTGTATACTTTTTGGGGATTTTATCTAAACCTTATTAATATTATTGGTGATGAGATAATATATTGTCTTGGCATTTAAATTTGCTTTATGATTCTGCATAAGTAAAACATGTGACGGATTCACTGTAATATTTGTAATTGGGAATACTTTTTATCTTTTCAAACATTTGCTAATGCATTTGAAGATATGTTAATATCGTGTCTCTCTCTTGTAGGTGCTATGGAGTTTAAACCAACCAAAATATCTGTGCCCAGGTACTCGGGTGTAGATAGAAACAAGTTTCTACAAGAACTATATCCTTTGGTAAGTGCTGAAATGAATATATTGCTCTAAAACATAAAAAAAAAAAAATACTGTTTACTTTCTCTAATTGTCAAATATACTTTTGGTTAGTACTATGTCTATTTATGCAGCTCTTTAGAATGTCTGTTTAAGATCAATTCCACCCATCATTGCTGTATGTTTAAGTTCAGAGTCATTACCAATCTCAATTTACTGGTGTCCATACAGACAAAATACTCCACTGTGGGCATAGGTCACACTTAAATTTTATGTACCACAAGAGCAATACAAGTAGATCTGTTATAGAATATGTCAGTGAATTGTAAGCTTAGTACTGAACTGTAGTTACATAATTCAATGCAGACACACATATGTATAATTTTATAATACAAGTTTACATGTAACAAAATTGAATGTTGTTTGATTTGTAGAGAAAGCCAGTTGTACTTGAAGACTTGGATTTGGGAGCTTGTAAAACACTGTGGAGTTTGGATTATATGAGCAGTAAAGGTGGGGGGCGAGAGGTAAAGATCCATGTGTCTGAAGTGCCCCAGATGGATTTTATCAAGAAGAATTTCATATACAGGTGATGAGAATAAAACATGGTCATTTACAATATTTCTAAAATGCATAAAAATAATACTTGCAGATAGAATTTTGTTTTGGTGTTAACCTATCTGGTTCTTTTTCAGATCTTTGCCATTTGATGTATTTGTGCATAGGGCAGCTGAGAACAAACACAAAGACTTCTTCATCTCTGAGGTAATGCCAATTCACCATATTTCAGCTTGCTGTCCTCTCTAATTGCAAGTCACATGCATGCAGCTGCAAACACCAAAGCTAAAACCATAACATACAGTATTACTGATTTTAAAATTCCAAGCCCGAAAAAGGTGCAGTTGTAAAGCTGGCCATACACTAGAGCGATTATCGTCCCAAACACACAATTATCGTGGATTGGGCCAAATATCGCTCTAGTGTATGGTGCAGATTTTTTTTCTAAATGGCGATAAAACCTTCCAAAAACGATAGGGTCCTATAATCGCATCTTTTGGAATTCCTGACTGATAATCAGACCCTAGCTATGATTTTTGGAGGTACCTAGTGCTCTGCCCTCTCTTCCCCTATGTAAAATGACTGCCGGACAGACATTTAACACAGAAGGAGAGAGGGCAGAGCGCTGCAGAATCGCACACACTAACAAGCTGCAGCGCTATGTCCTCTCTCTCTCTGTCTGGGTACACAGCGCTGTATACACAGACAGAGGGAGAGTGGACACCGCGCAGCCTGTCAGTGTGATTTTTTTTTTCCCATTGATAATTTTTTTTTTTTGCAGCCAACCAATAAGCTGGCTGCATGGGTTTCCTGTCAAGATTGACAGGAGACCCAGCCAATCAGAGAGAGACTGCAGCCAGTCAATAGGCTGGCTGCAGGCTCTCCAGCAGAGATTATCGCCTCCAGCCTCTTCTAGTGTATGGTCCCGATATCAGGACCTTTCCCCAGGGGAAAATCGTGCCATTTATCGGCAGCCACACGCTGGGAACGATAATCGTTCTAGTGTATGGCCAGCTTAATAGTTCAGACAGCCCTTCAATACTATGTCTGTTGATAACCATTTTAATCCAGATATAAATCAATCAATACTTTTAGGTTTTCTCAACTTCAAAATAACACAATAGAATTCTTTATCTTAAATTTAAAATATAACTTTTCTTCTAACACTCCTGAGGGAATAACGTTTTATTCAGATAATTAATAAGCTCATGTGTTTGTGTGGTGGAAACCACTATGACAAAATCAATAATAAATAAATCACTGATCTATTTGGATAAAATATTAGTAGTTTCTGTGTTTCTCTTTTCTTGCTTAAAAGAAATACTCTAGAGCAATATACCTCACTGTCTAGCTAGAATATTCTGTATGCATTTCTGTTGTCAAAGAAAACATCACACTATTGGTGACCTGTATTGCTTTATGGTATTAGTGCATTGCCCCACATACTGAATCCAGTTGTTCATTACACAAATGTAAATTATACACAAAGGGGAAAAGCGTTCCATTTATCGGCAGCCACACACTGGGAACGATAATCTTTCTAGTGTATGGCCAGCTTAATAGTTCAGACAACCCTTCAATACTATGTCTGTTGACAACCATTTTAATCCAGATATAAATCAATAAATACTTTTAGGTTTTCTTAACTTCAAAATAACACAATAGATTATTTTATCTTGAATTTAAAATATAACTTTTCTTCTAACACTCCTGAGGGAAGAACGTTTTATACAGATAATTAATAAACTCATGTGTTTGTGTAGTGGAAACCACTATGCCAAGATCAATAATAAATAAATCACTGATCTATTTGGGATAAAATATTAGTAGTTTCTGTGTTTCTCTTTTCTTGCTTAAAAGAAATACTATAGAGCAATATACCTCACTGTCTAGCTAGAATATTCTGTATGCATTTCTGTTGTCAAAGAAAACGTCACACTATTGGTGCCCTGTATTGCTTTATGGTATTAGTGCATTGCCCCACATACTGAATCCAGTTGTTCATTACACAAATGTAAATTATACACAAGTCGTCAATATTAATTATGAGTTTGTTATACTTCAATTGGTCTTCTAACAAGGTAATAACAGAGGAAGCTGAAACGGTATGATCCGTGTGTCCAGGTAGCAGGAGAAAGGCCATAGGGCTGAAGGTCACTTTACATCCCTGTGTAGTATGATTGTGATGTTGTTTCAACCAGTATCTGCTATTTGAAATAGATTTACAGAGACTTATGCCAAAAATGTTCTTTTGCAGGTTCTGTTATTGTACTGTGTACATGAGTTTTATATGATTAATTGTGTATTTCTGTTACAGTGAAGTGTAGGCTACAGGATTTTTGTTATACTTTAGTCTCTCCACTAGCATCCTTTAAATCTTTATTTATTATGAGTTTGAATGACTATGGTTAGATGAAATATGGTACATGTGAGACATTTTCCAGAGCATGCAATTTGTATTGTCATCAGTCTAAATTAATATTAGTCATTAAGATCCAATTGCACTGGTTAACTGTTTTACGAGATTTTTATTCATTTATAACTCAATTTTTTACTAAATATATTTTTATTTCTGTTAAACAGAAGAAGGGAGGACTAGAGAACAGCATTGGCACATTCCCAGCAAGTGTAGTATAAAAGTGAAAAAACCCTTAGAATAGTACAACAACCGTAGAATTCGTGTAGATTGCTTTGGAGCCTAGGTAAAAGATGCTCAGAAAGCAGGGATATAAAACAAGGTTTTAATACACGTTAAAATTTCACTAAAAAACAACAGCAATAAATACTTTTAGAGAAACTTTCACAATATAGAGTGGTAGCGCTATAGTGTACCATGCAGCTGTCAAACACCACGTGCGGGCAGGCAGCAAGGGGAGCTCCAGGAAGCCAGATGTAAACGCTGTCGTCATGGGAGGCAAGGTAACGGGACCACAAACGTGCGATATTACCACCATATTACCACCATCTGACGCGTTTTGGGCAGACGTGCCCTTTCTCAAAGCTTTTGAGAAAAGGCACCTCTGCCTGAAACGCATCAGCTGGTGGTAATATCGTGATTCTTTAAAAGTATTTATTGCTGTTGTTTTTTAGTGAAATTTTAACATGTGTATTAAAATCCCCGCTTTCTGAGCGTCTTTTACCTAGGCCCCAAAGCAATCCACACATTCTACAGTTGTTGGACTATATTCTAAGGGGTTTTTCACTGTTATACTACCCTTGCTGGGAATGTGCCAGCGCTGTTCTCTAGTCCTCCATTCTTCTGTTTAACAGTTTTATGTGGAGGATGTAGACCCTCCTGGGACTGAGAACGGCAGCAGGCAATTTTGCGCAGTTTCATCACAACTATCTAGTTTCTTAATATTTTTATTTCTGTATGTTAGGATGAAAAATATTATCTCAGATCTTTGGGTGAAGATCCTCGCAAGGTAAAATGTAAGAGCATACAGTAAACATTACAAAGTGATTTATGTCTTTTTGTTTAATCTGTCGCGGTTTAACCTGTGTATGTGTACCTTCCGGTGGGCACAGGCAGTAACTGAGTCCTGGGCTTGGGCTCTAACATTTACATTTTTCCCACAGCAGTGTCAGTCCCAGAGCTGTTTTGGATCTATCTGATCCTATTCCAGTTCTGCTGGTGCTGCAGAGCTGAAGGTCTGGTGAGGTTTATGACTTATAATAATTTCCTCTATTATTAATAATAACAACAATCATTATAAATATAAAACGAAACTGTATGTAATTTTTTATGCTGGATAAAGCTACTATAGGTCTTTATTATTATTATTACTACTACTTCAAAAACATTACATCATTCATTATACATCAATACCTAATAACAGAGTATGGATCTCCATCGAGAACAGCCCTATTTCCATAGGGCTGTTCTCTCCCAGCCAGTTTCGAACTGGGTAGGATATCGATTGCTTATGCCTCGATGAGGCATAGCAATCGATCCCCAGAGCACCGAACACGGTGCTCCGATAGATAAGTGGCAAACACTACCCCAACCCTTTCCCTAATGCTAACCCTCTTTTTCCGATACTGTAACCCTAACTCTCTCTTTCCTGCAGCCTGACCCTAACCCTCCCTTCTCCCTAGCCTGACCATAACCCTCTCTTCTTTATAGCCTAATCCTCCCCTTCTATGGCCCTAACCTCCCCCCAACAGTAAAAGTCCTCTGAGAGGTTACTCACCTCTTTGGAGCTATCAGCCGCGGGTCTGCAAAGATGAATTGGTGAGTATGCCGATCGGCACACTCACCCATTCTGAAAATAAAATTCTAAAATGGCTGGCATTCGAAATAGAGACAGCTAAAAAGGAACTTTTGTCTGTCTCTATTTCTAAAGTCAGCGCATCGTTGTGGGGACTGCAACCGCTAATAATAATATATAGTTAATAGAAGTATAAATTGTAACAACTCTATTTGTTCCGTATTTACAGCAAAAACAAAAGGGATAGGGCCTCAGTTTGGTGGAAAGGATATTAATAAAAGGCACAAGTACATTAACTGAGGAAAAAGCATCGGATAGGATACATGCTAGGTTTGAAAATAGCTTAAAGCTTTAGTAAAACCATTATCAAAATTATTTGACCAATTCCTAATGACAGGTAATTCCAGTAGATTGAAAAAGAGCAAATTGGAAGTATAGAAGGGGCCAATCATTATTATGTTATTGTTGATGGTCAGGGCAGATTTAGGAATAAGGGCCCGGATTCAGACCACCGGACATATTATTCATATGTCCGTATTTGACGGATATTTGCTTCTGCGCATGCGTAGTAAGTTTTTAAATCAATCTACGTATCGTTTCATTACATAGATTGCGTATATGTGTCTTTAAAACCGCATATTCACAATCTAAATAACGATCTACGTAACAAAACGATAAGTAGATTACGTAAAAAATGTACTACGCATGCGCAGAAGCAAATATCTGTCAAATACGGACGTACGAACAGGATGCCAGCAGTTGTTGATACTAGCTCAGATTAGGATTGCCAGAGTAAGTATTGCTGCAACATAAAAAGCTTATTTCTGACATTGTTGCCTGTATGCTTGGCAGCAGGAA
>WWET01001409.1:10539-38982 GCA_011038615.1 Limnodynastes dumerilii | reverse complement strand
ATGCTGAAAGGAGTTCCTTGTCTTTACTTTTTTTCCTAGGGAATTTAGCCTCTGTTCTAAACAATGTGGGTTCCTGTAACTTCTTAGACACAGTACACACTTGGAAAATGCAAAACATATCTTTCCATCTTTGATCTGGCATATTAAGAGCTTCAAAAGATCAAATCAAAAGATCACAGAGGATTTCAAAAGATTTTTTAGCGTGTTAGGGCAGTGCATACTGGTGAGATATCTTGAGAAATGGTCTTTTGATTGTGTGATTGGAAAGATTATTTGTTGCGTAAGCCCCAGTGTGTACACAGCCATAGTGTCACCATCCATGCCATTATAGTATGGGGCTGGTTGTGTTTTTATTTATTTATTTATATATTTTAATTCAATAGCTTTTTAAATAGATTTAGTTCAAGACAAAACAAAGTTTAGGAAATTAATCATACAGTTATAATGTCAATATGTCAGGACCAAGTCGACAGTCCAGAGTATGTAAACAAAGACATGATATTTACAATAGCCTAGACAGACTACAGTTATTAGGAATATGCATTCTCCATGGATGTATACATCTTCAGTTACATGAGAGACAAGCTAATACCATATTGTTAATCTCACGCTTCACAATTAATGCTCACCCACATTGGCCTGGTTGAAGTTTAGCTGTGAAACTTCCTTGCTGTTTGTGTCACAGCCAAACTAAGGCTTACACAAATCTTTGGATTTTAGGGAATTGGAGGAAGGTTGTTGAGGTTTTTTTTCACCTTTATTCACTGATTATGGAAACCTGTATGACTTAGGATCTACATGTATCTTCATCCTGATGCATTGATATGTGTTTTTATTTCTACATATTTTAAGGTAAATGATGCATTCAGACATTTATCAGGTATTTTGCTTCTGGACTTTTGACAATAATTCCTCAAATCTACATAATTGCAGCTTGAGGTTGATAAGCAATGAACTTGGAACATATTATTATTTCCATATTTCAGTCAGAGGCCATATAAAGAAATGATTTTGTTTGTAGTTTTTGCCCACCATATTTCTCCACCATGCTGGTAAAACAAAGCATCTGCTTTTATATTATTGTTCTATATCCTGCTTATCACTTTTTCTCTTATCCTGCTTCCTGGCAATGAGGGTTGTGTGCACCCTTATGCCACTATCATATCTCTACCCTTGAAAAACCTGGGATTTTAAACCCGGGTTTTTCCTGGGCGAAATGCTGGGTCAAAAAAAAGCAGCTTTATAAGTCATCAAAAACCCAGAAAATTCCAAGGTCTGACACTTTCACATGTGCCATGAATTTCCCAGGACTGCCCTGGCAAGAAACTGTCAAACAGCTTAAAAGGGAGCTCTTATTGGCTGAAAAAAAATGAAGGAGACCTAAAGGGGACAGGCTGCATTTTTTTTATCACTTATGGGTCTTTTTGTTCCCTCTGCCTGCAGGTACACTATTCGCCACTATGAATTTAGTACATGCATGTCTCCTTTCTGGTCCTCCTGCAAGTTGAAAAACAACACGGGACCTTTAACATTGTCGCCCATCCCGTGTGAGACCCGGGAAAAACCCTTATTTTGTTTCACTGGTTTGAATCTCGGGTCATTAGACCTGAGTAGCTGAAAGAAGGATGTTTCACATTACCACCAAATACCCAGGTATTTGGTGGTGATGTGAAAGGGGCTTATTATGAAGTATAAGGGACTTTGCATGACTAAAAGCAGGTAATGTAACCATAAGAAGATTATAGTCTGGGGCTGGTTGTCATAATCCTATGTTGTAATCTTTCCTTTCATTGTGTGACTGTTTTTGTTTATTAATATTTATTGCTTCTCTTTGTATGCAGGATATTGCCAACATCAAAACTCAGTTCCCAGAGCTGGCAGCAGACATCCAGATTTAGTAGATTTAGAACTGGTACATTTCTATAAAAATGATTTAACATATTTGATTCTGACATTTTTCTTACTTTCCTATATTAAATGTTCAATCTATAGTGCCTAGTTTTATATTGGCTGTCTGAGACATGACTCAAAAAGAATGTTATGGTGAATGTACTGGAGCAAAATTAATGGGAGTATAATAGAAGTCATTATGCCAACATTCCTAGTCCATGATTTAGTTTAGTTTTCCACAACTAAATGTGTTTCAACTAAAGTAACCAGGAAGGTTTATTCAGTAGTCTTAATGTATTACAAAGGTAGTGTTTCTTTGATTTTACCAGCAGAGGATGTCAGTCTGCCTGTGTGTTGTGAAAGAGACTGCTCATCACTTGTGTTACTGACAGGTAATTATTCTTTTTTCAGGTTATGGATAATTTGCTTATTCAAGTGACTGGAAAAAAACGAGTTGTCTTGTATAGCCCACGTGATGCACCATATTTATACATGTCAGGTACAGAAAACAACTGGCGTTCCTTTAGCTTCAAAAAATAAATGTATGGGTTTTTGCTTTGGTTTTTAATTGATCCAGTAATTTAATTATATATTAGTGTTTAAAATAAGTATAAGTAAATTTGAAAAGATACATTTTTTTCTTGTTTTTTTCTTGTTACCAGGTGACAAATCCGAGGTGCTAAATGTAGATAACCCAGACTTGGTCAACTATCCTCTTTTTAATCAAGCCAGACGATATGAGTGCACATTACAAGCCGGCGATGTGTTGTTTATCCCGGGTAAGTTAATATTTATTATATTAAAACAACATGATACATATTCAATTCCTGATTCTGTGGTTATTAACTTGGCAGACTTAATAGGTATCAGTCTAGGTATTTATAATGGAAAAGTGTTAATGGATCAACTGAAGATTATGATCCCCCTGACATAATCTTCACTTGACACAAATCTTGTTGCTAACACAAATGAAGTATATGTCCCCTGCCAATATGTTTATTGATAATTAATTTATAAACATAAAATAAACCTAATCATACCGCATAATCCTAAATGGGAAATGTGTCTCTGCCAAACCCATCTCTCAACATGAATTCTGCAAGACATGTTGGTAGCAAATCACGAAGAACATCTCTTTTTGTTTTGATACGAACCTTACAGTTATCCTAGTAAGATTCTTTATGTTGTGTGTTGGCACAATTTGGAGAAACAAATCGAAACATTGGATGCCTTTGATTAACACATTCATGACTCAAATTCAGTGAAGGTTAAATATTGTTGTAGGCAGAATAACAACAGAATGGAAGTTGCTCAGTCAATTTATAGGTAAATGTAAAACAGGTGCGTGAAAGGCAGGGAGTTAATCTGCTTGCCACAGAAACAAAGGGAAAAATAGCCCCAGCACACTGCCATAAACCAGTAACAAACTCTACTGTTCTATCTGTAAAATAAAACACAGAAATGTTCGTTACACATATTTGTACAAATATGCGATAAGCCACCAGCCACCGTCAAGGCATTTCTGTAGAGTCCAGCCTCCATGTCTGCCCCCTGTGGAGATTTATCAAGCTATCATGATTTATGAAGCTCATCATTATATGAGAAGAGCTCTGATTGGTTGACACACTGAGGAAGCTTGTTCAATCAGATCTTTATTTGATCCATGTTAATTTGATTATCCACTTATAGTGTAATACACTATTTAATCTCAACATCTGATACTGGTGTAGATACAAAAAGGGTAGAGGATGATGGTCGGCCTTTAGAGCTGTTCTGGTTTCCATGGCGACAATCACCAATTTGACAGTGATACAGCTGACACCATAAATTTGGCTGTATGATTGCGGAAAGTGTTTTAAATTTGACAAATGTTATGTCAGCAGGGGTGCTGACAGCTGGCAAGATGTTTGTTCTGTCTCTTGTCTTCTCTCTCTCTCTTTTCTTTGTCTTTGTGTCCCTTGATCACCATGCTCTAGCTACTGGACCAGTAATGGAGATAGCTAATTTGTTAATTAGTGTTAGGATTAGTTTTAGGATTATTGTAGTGCTGCACACAATGGGGCAGATACAGAGTTATGGGCAACTGCTTAAAATGGAGCTTATCTGAATTTGGAAAAACCATTTTGCATTGTGAGGGGTGCAAATGTGTTTAGTTTTGCATGTAGAGAAGATACGGTCTGATTTTGCTTATTGCACACAAATACTGAACAGCTTAATTTGTCAATTCTAATTTAGAGTTGAGCTAAAAAAACAGAAAATTACCAAATTAATTTCACATACGGGGCTCAATTTAGAGTAAACTAGATTATCTGAAGAAAGAAAGATCCTAGCACCCTCCTATCTGAAACAATAAAGATAAAGTCCACAGGTTTTATTCTTCCTATAAGGAATAAGAAAGAGAACCACCAATGGTGTATGTAGTATGTCAGTATTATACATCTGTAGAATTGGAATACACTCAGCAAATGATCAAACAACTCTCCGACCTTCAGAACAGAGCAGAGAGCGTGCCTTGTGTATCATTACAATGAAACCGCTAGGAATCTTTAATTCATCCACAGTTTAAAAACCATCATAGTGTAGACCACAATACATAAAATTAATATCCAAACTCACATTGGGAAAACTAACTCCCCAACTCATATGTTTGCAGTTAGTGACTTGTATAGTTCAGTATGGATTGCCATGGTGCAGATTTGCTCCCCTTTTTTTTTTTTTTGCTGTTATTTCCAACTCCAAATCAGCCCCAGCGAGTGCTGACATTGCAGTATTCTGACAGGTGTCAAGTTACTGGCTCTGTCAGAGAGTGGAAAGCTGATCAGTTAAGCCTGACAGCATTTTAGTGACATCAAGTTAACTTGCGGCTTTCGGATAGTTGAGACTGCATAACACACATGTTTAAAGGACATTGCTGTAAGGAAGATCAGTGTATGTATATGGTGTTCATTAAAAGCCAGATCATAAAACTATCTAGCTATAGACTCATGTGGATCACAGTTCATTAGCAGAGGTGTTTTTTAGGCTCTCATTTTACTCATAATGGTGCAGTATGTATTGTCATCCATCACTAATAACAGTAATAAATGTTCATTCTAGTCAGGTGGGCCAAGTGGCAGTATTCTATCATTTCATAAATCTGCATTCTCTCAGCCTGTTAAACTATTACTTCATTTATCTTGTTGATTCTAGCCCTATGGTTTCACAATACTGTTGCTGAAGAGTTTGGAGTGGGAGTAAATGTGTTCTGGAAGCACCTGCCAGCTGAGTTCTATGATAAAACAGACACGTACGGAAACAAGGACCTCACAGCGGCCTCCAGAGCAGTGCAGATCTTGGATCGGGCCTTGAAAACGCTGGATCAACTGCCTGAGGAATATAAAGATTTCTACGCTAGGAAAATGGTGTTACGTGTAAAAGCCAAAGCCTACAGTGCTAACTTTGAGTAAAAAGTGGACAATTCACATAGCTTCTAAATTTAAATAAATTTGTCTTTTTTTTTTTGTGATGTGTTATATATTCATTACTAAACTTCGAACCCTCTTCAGCACTATAGAATACTCTCTCTCTCTCTCCCTCCCTCCCACTGGGTTGTTGCCCTCCTACGGCCTCCTCCACGTCTTCTGATGTGCTGGCCTGTCTCCTGGTAGCTCCTCCATGCTCTGGACACTACGCTGACAGACACGGCAAGCCTTCTTGCCACAGCTCGCATTGATGTGCCATCCTCGATGAGCTGCACTACCTGAGCCACTTGTGTGGGTTGTAGACTCCGTTTCATGCTACCACTAGAGTGAAAACACCGCCAGCATTCAAAAGTGACCAAAACATCAGCCAGAAAGCATAGGAACTGAGAAGTGGTCAACACCTGCAGAACCATTCCTTTATTGGGGGTGTCTTGCTAATTGCCTATAATTTCCAACTGTTGTCTATTCCATTTGTACAACAGCATGTGAAACTGATTGTCAATCAGTATAGAAAACTAGGGGGGGATACAGCGCTTTTCATAAAGAAAATAAAGATATTGATGTATAATGAATTAATATTAGTATGTATAAGTTTCTGTTTTTGAAGCTAAATGCGGGCTTCAATAATCTGCAGAGAACGGCATTTGCAATCAGTAGTTTATTTATACAAACATTTAATTAGAATTTAGTAAAAATAATTAAAATTCAGACAGTTCCTCTAGAAATCGGACCCTGCTATCAGTAACTTGTGATCTGTAGCAAACAGTCAATTAATATTCCCACTGCAATTATTGTAAACAAGAGTTCATTTGTGATTGCACTTCTTCTCGGGTGGCCAGCCTGAAGTAGTGTTATTTTACAGTTCAATATATGTTGGTATGATGAAAGAGCACTCCTGGATGCACACTGCGCTGCTGGTAACAAATATAGACAAGAGTTCTAAGATGACACATACCACCATAAGCAGGAGTAGTTTTCCTGTACTCGGTCTCCTCCGCTCTGTGTGGACCTCGGTCAGAGATCCCGCCGGTGCACAGGGAGAAGGGGCTCGTGTTGCGGCTACTTCCACTGCTAATCTTGGTTCCGGTCTATTAGATGGAATGCTTGCAGGTGCGCTCCAGGGCACCGATGTTTCTTGAAGATAGATAGTGGGTATTTCTTTGTAAGGGGGTCCAGACCTCTCTCCTCGCTTGACGCGTTTCGTACCTGCTACTGGGGACTGTATTATTGCTGTACCATGTCTGTATTGCTTACCATAGGATGTGATGGTACCATGTCTGTATTGCTTAAGGAACACATCCATTAAGACTCCAGCCTTAGTGTCGTAATTTATTGCTTTTTGGCGTTTGAACAGTAGGTCGGTTGGTCGAATCTCTATAACCAGGGGGGCAACTGTAAAGTCAGAAGTGCATATTGACATGCATTGTGAGAGATGAAGAGGACGCTAAGTTAGATTTGGTATCTGAGGTCTTAAATACTTCAAGTTCTGGATCTATTCATAGACTTGGTTAAGTGTGAATTCTTAATCCAATTTCATTAAAAAGTACATTTTAGTAACCAAGTTGTGTCTTGTGGGTTGGTCCTGGGAGCGCCATAGAATCAGCTGTGGCAGCAGCATTAATGTGGCAAAGAAACGTTTATAAGCATTTGGGGAGGTAAGAGTCAAAAAGACAAAATAATGGTTAGCCAGGCGCCCGTAAGCATAAGACCATATATGAAAGAGGGATCTCTTGGCAGTGGCAGTGGCTTAACTAAATTTGCAAGAATTTCCAAAACTCTGAGGGCCCGATTCAATTAGGAAAAAATCATTCGCCGGCGTATTTTTTTTAAAATTTACCGGCGTTATTTTTTTTTGCAATTCAATTCTTTATTTGCGTTAAAAATCCGCCCGGTTTTTTAACGATAAAAATCCGGTAAAAAAATAATTGAATAGGCGTTAAAAATAGGCGAACTTTTATCGATCAATTGCTGGTGAAGGCGTCGTATTTTTACCGACGCAAACTTTTTGAAAACTTCGCCGGCAATTGAATCGGGCCCTGAATGAGAGAGGTAATAGGTTTGACTGCCTGTTTGCCAGCTGGTCTACCATGAGTACCCCTGCGTTTGATCAAGGCTTGAAAGCTGTGACATTAGCTCCATGTTAGAACAACAGGTTGGCTAAAAAAAAAGACCGTCAGATACTTTCAAAGTTCCTGATGTTTAGCATGAGAGGATTTGGGTAGTTCTTACTATCAGTTTTAAGCAGCACTCTGAGTATTGTTTGGGATTCCTTCTAAGATTGCCATTTCTGCTTCTGTATATGTATCAGGTGTAAGATACATTTGTTTGAAGCTTTTTATATACACTTCATTCTGTTTTACACAGCAGCACCACTGTCTGTAGCAATAATATTTTTTTATGTGGATTTCGAAGTGTGGATGTTTCCCTTTGCTATACCAGAGGCAGCACCTATGAAAACCTTTCTATTATTTCTGTAGGGGTCTAATTTGTATTCTATTAATTATTCTGTTCGTAATTGTACTTCTGCAGGAAAAGAAATTGATTGGATCAATACATCAAAGTTAATAAAAGTTAAGTTCTTCTATGTTAAGGGATGGAAATTGACTGATTTGTGCTCCATAGGAAGGATGGCAGTTTAAAACAGCACTCAGCTGAGCACTATTTATACGATGCTAGCAGCTCTCACTTGATGAAAATGTATCTATAAACAGTGCTCAGCACATGTAGTGCTGAAAGCTGTCTTAAGCTGCCATCTTCTAACAGCTTGCTTAGTGTTCTGTGAATGCAGGGTGGTTGGCTGTCACAGGCCCACCTCTTCTTTGGGCCATGGAGCAGTCACACCCACAGAAGGTACGTCACTATCTGTGATGCTGCACGTAAAGATTTACATAAGATCAGTATACTGTATAATATACAGCTGTATAATATCCTATTAAATTCAAATATACACTTAAAAACATTGCTGTGTTTTATGGCTACACACATCAATCCATTTCAGATCGTTATTATACATAAATACAAAACATACGAAAATAGCAAAACAGCATAAAGGAATATTTTTCATAAAAAAGGCTTTAACTGGATACACGCTACGGATCAGATTCGCACTTAAGCTACGACTTTGCATTCGTAGTAGGTCATTTACGCAGTCTATTTACCACTTAGGCACATAGATTGACTACGTGTGGTCCTTTAAGACAGTCTTTAGGCAGAAGTAGGCGTGTCAAGGGGAGGATTTAGGTAGAAGTGAGTGGGGGAAGGGATGTAGATTAACCGGGGACGGCAGAGAGGAAAGCCTTCATCCACACACGTTTTCCTATATAAGAAGGAAAATAAACACTGTTACTTAAGGAAGCCCTATAGCACTCATAAGTGCCATAAGGTTCTTAAAGACAGGGGTAGGACAGGCGAGTTAGGTGCGGATACGGCCGCAACTGACTGACTCTTTTCTGTGAATACAGGCCTACGTGTTTCTTTTAGATATACAATACTGTGCAAAAGTTTTAATCAAGCAGGGAAACAATGCTGCAAAGTAAATATGCTTTCAAAAATAGAAGTGTTAATAGTTTATTTTTTATTAATTGATAAAATGCAGTGAATGAACAGAACAGAAATCTAAATCAAACGTTTGCCTTTAAAACAGCCTCAGTTCTTCCAGGTGCATCTGCACAGTGTTTGAAGGAACTCAGCAGAGAGATTGCTCCACACATTGGAGAACTAGCCACAGATCTTGTGTGGATGTAGACTTGCTCAAATCCTTTTGTCTTTAAATGTAATTCCAGAAAGACCCGATGATGGCTCTCTGTGGGGGCCATTTCATCATTTCCAGGACTCCTTGTTCTTCTCTACGTTGAACATAGTCTTGAAGACAAAGGGTGGTAACACCAAATATTGGTATGATTTGGATTTCTCTTCTGTTCATTTACTTTGCATTTTGTTAACTGATAAAAATAAATTTTTCCACATCTGTCTATAACTTCTGCACAGCATCGTCCATGCGTTTGGAACATGATCTGATTAGTGTGTATGCTGCCATGATCATGTCCGATTGTTGCAAACAAAGTAGATAACACAGTTTAATCACATCATTTAATACTTCAAATTTTAATGATTAAATGATGTTGTACTGTGAGAAAAACTAGTAGCATGAACCCAGCTTTAGTTGGGAGTGGCTGCAGCTGTCGTTGGTTCTGATGCTGGACTTTCATTTATAGGTGGTCGACTCAGTGATGGTCTCTTCAGACGGATCACACGACTGACTGCTGGTTTTTCAGAAGTTGAGGTTCTAGATTTGCATTGGCTTCCAATGTCACTCTTGTGCAGATCTGTATTATGGGATGCAAGAGCTTTTTCCCTCTGTGCACCATAAGTCAGTAGCTTTTTCTTTGTATTCTCCTTTGTTGACACAGGCCCACCATCAATTGATCTCTTTAATGTAACAGTCTTCCCAGCCTCTTGCTTTAAGTCCTGAACAGAGCGTTTCACAAAGGACTGATTCTTTATTCTTATATTTGTATTTGTAGATGGGCCAGAAAATCGAATGGGTTTTGTGCTAGCCTTCGGTGTCAAACTTGATCCCTCTTTCTCAACTATTAAATCTATTAGCCTCCTAGAAAACAAAATATTTGCATAATATAAACAGTCTTTTACAGACATATACAGCCAAATGTTACATTATATTTTAAGAGGAAAAACTAGTGTAGAAATTGATCACCCAAAAAAAAATGGAATACTTAAATAGGAAGATTTTTTGCATTTCATGCCCTCAAATAGAAAAAAATAACTGTATTTGATATATCTTAAAACCATTTAAAGGTTATAGATATTCTGTTCTACAGTTAATTAAAATATAAATTTTTCAACTGAAACACAGGCACATTCCTTTCTATAGATCTGCTTGCAGCTTCTATGTAATGCCTGCAATTCTTTGCAGTTTACTAGAAACATCTGTTCAAATTTTATAGTAATTGCTCACCTTTTTCGTACAAATGACTGCCCCAATTTTCAGTTCTTTGAATGCTCTCAATCTTATTGAATTTTTTTGACAGGGTAGATATGGGGGGGGGGCTGTAGACATAGCTTATCTACATTTTAGTAAGTCTTTTGACACTGTGCCACATTGCAGACTGGAAACTTTGGGATTGGACTTTAAGATAAATGGAATACCTTCTGGTGAACAGTAAGATAACCAGTGGAGTACCCCAGGGTTCTGTACTTGGACCATTGCTAATTAATATCATTATAGGTGATATTGCCTGTGGTATCGAGGGGAAAATATGCCTTTTTTGCAGATGACACAAACATATGTAACAGGGTAGACATGCCAGGAGGGGTACACAAAATGAGGGATGATCGAGATAGACTGAAGGAATGGTCAAAAGTAAGGCAACTGCAGTATAATGCAAAAAAATGCTAAAACGAGTAAGGAAACTGCAAAAAAAAAAAAAAAAAAAAAAATGCAAAATCATGCACTTGGGGCACAAAAACCCAAAAGCTCCATATAGTCTTAATGGCACTACATTAGAAACTACTGATGTGGAAAGAGATCTAGGAGTCATTATTTCATGTGACTGAAAGGAAGCCAAGCAATGTAACAAAGCAATGAGAAAGGCAACTCAAATCTTCTTAACCGACTTACGAATGCCATAGAGCTACCTTATCTTTAGGTTCTTAGTTGTGTGCGTAGAATGTCTAATTAAGAATGATTCTGCCTAACCTTGCCCAGATTTCCTCATTTAAATGCCTTCCTCCATCAATTCTTCTTTCATAACTTTTCCTGACACGCCCCTTCCTTCTTAAGCAACTACAAACCTAGAACAAATAGGTTCGTAAGGGTGATTTAGAGCCGTCCCGTTCTTAAGTCCTACGTAAATTTTCTTAACTGTGAATAAGGTCAATAGGGCCTGTTTCAATCAGCTACGATGCCTGGTCACGGTGCTTTTTTAGTGTGAATTTTACATTGCAGGTTTTATCTTGATAGAGGTGCGTATTAAAATCTGCATTTTTTTTTTTAACTGTAATAAACGGGAAAAGGCGCACTTAACGCTTATTCCTGTCTTCATGGTCAATTGAATCAGACCCATAGAATTAGACCTAGAGACAAATTTGCCACAGGTGTTCAATACAATAGGTGTTATATGCAAATGTTGGATGTAAGGGGTCCACTTTGTTTTATGCTGTACATGCATGAAAAATACTTTGGTTTTGACTAATGAACACAGTTACTGAACAGCTTTACTATTAAAATGTCATTTAGACTTGGGCTAAGAAACCATCTAAACCGATAAAGTTTACTCTCCCTGCAATTGTATAACCACTCTGGATCTGGTCGTGTAAAAAAAAACAACTTAAAACACCAACATTTGGCAGCATTTGAACGTTTGCCACAGGTCTGTATTTGTTTCATACTGAACATTTAAAAACAAAATGTCATAGAGAACATTTAAACTTCTGTTTTGTTTATTTTTCCTTGTACCTTTTCTTCACTGGAGCTATATTCTCTGGATCTCCTTGTAATGGACGTTCTTCAAGTGTCCAACACTCAATTAGTTCCTGAGGAACTCTCCAATAGCTAAATCCTATACAACAAAGGATATATATGTTATCCTGATGTATACATTACACCATATTATAAAACATTCTTAAATTAGAGCCTTGCATAGTTTTCATTTAAATATTTACAGCAATTAATATAGCCATCTATCCTGAGAAATACAAATAAAATATTGTTTCAGGATTGTAATAACGGTAATAGCCAGATATAACGGATTGCTATGCAGATACTATATGTGTTATATGTTACAAGCATAATACCTATAGAGGATAATTCACCTTTGTTTTGATACTTTGATACTGTGAAATAATGTAGACTGTATACATGTTATTAATATACTTGACAATGTACCAAAATGTATTGCCTGTTTGATAAAAAAAAACCATTAAAAAATGGATTGTTAGTATTTACTATAAAGCAACATGGTAAATACTTTGGGCTGGATCCAGACTTAAGATGGAGCTTAAAATTAAGAGAGGAAAGTTACTCCTGGGCTAAACCATGTCAGTCATATTTCATCTGTTGCAAACAGTATTAGAGTTGAGAGGTGCTGTTTCCCAGCCAAAGTCTAAATAACAGGTAATTAGTAATGTTGGCCAGTATCTGTGAGCAGTAAGCAATTCAAAGATATATCCCTGTATGCAAAGAATACAGTTAACTTGACTCCCCCTGAAATCAACATGGTTTTGCCTAGGAGTAACCTTCCTCTCTATAACAATAGTGTCATCAGCCATTCAACCATAATCAACTTACCAAACTAGTTACAATGGGCTGGACTTAAGTATTTCCTTGAAATTAGTTACTCCGGGGCTAAACCATTTTGATTGCAGGGGAGTCATATTTCATCTGTTGCAAACAGTATTAGAGTTGAGAGGTGATGTTTCCTATCCCAAGTATAAATAACAGTGCAATAGTAAAGCTGGTCAGTATCTGTGTGCAGTAAGCAATTCAAAGATATATCCCTAAATGCAAAGAATACAATTAACTTGACTCCCCCTGAAATCAACATGGTTTAGCCCAGGAGTGACTAAGTTCTTATTTTAAGAAGGTTCTTAAGTGTGAATCAGGTCCTTAATTACAAGCTCCTTTTTAAGTCTGGATCCAGCCCTTTATATGTAGTTATCAGAATTGGTCACAAACAGGTGCTGTTAAAAAATAAAAAGTCTTCAGATAATAGCACAGCTTTACTGGAACATGTACAAATCTATCTACCTTTTCCTTCCCAGGTCTCAAAGGCATCCATCAAGGCTCTCAGCTCAGAAACACTGTAGTAGCTTAAAATATATTGGATATTGCCCCCAGCTTCCCTGGCACAGCAAGAGAAAGAATACAAGAGAAGCATTACATTCTGTATCTAAATTAAACAACAGAAATCACTACAGCTGTAAGACACATATTTTGAGCTTACTACTCTTTGCAAGAAAGAGACACCCTTATGCACCTCTGACGGTCATCTTTCCTGGATTTTCCTAGTCCTAATTCTAAGACCCTTCATGAAATCAGGGGTGTTATGGGAACCTTTCTAAATAATTTATATTTTGCCTTTCTGGAACATCTTAACTCTAATACTGTTTGCAACAGATGAAATATGACTCCCTCTGAAATCAACATGGTTTAGCCCAGGAGTAACTTTCCTGTCAAATATGTAGCATTTGTGAAGAATCCTGATTGTTGCCCATTTAAAGAGTAATGTAACTCTGCTACATCAAGTACATTATTAAAATTAACATAAAATGCTTATTAGCATTATATCCTAGACTTCCTCCCCAGAGAATTTTCCCCACTTGTTTTGCTCTTAAAAATCTGTTATCCAAACCTTATAGAAACATCAATCAAAAAATGCAAGGCAGTGTATACATCTATGTAATTATCGGCTTGATCATAGGATTGCAGGCCATTTGGAATGATATTGCAAGAATGTGTTGGCACCCATATTGATTTTTAGCGATAAAAAAAGTTGCACCGGATGATAAATATATCACAATCACAGATGGTAGGATGTCGGACAAATGTGGAGAATATATGTACGTACGTGCAATATTATTTATATATTGTATCCTTAGCTCTTCTATTACTAGCCTAAGAAAAAAAAACCTTACTTGTCTGAGATCTGCTGTTGCATGTTTATGTATGACTAATATTACTGATGGAGGAGCTCAGTTTGCCGACTTACTGAACAAAAACTTACTTAGCTGAACCAGAAGATCTGTAAATATTTCTAGATCAATCATTTATCCCCAATATCCTTAAGAAGCCCTCTTAAGGGGACAGTTGCTCTTTTCTATTTACAACATGCCACTGGAATCAAAGAAATAACCCCATTGCACCAGCACATCAATACGAGTAAGAATTGGTTTTTGCATTTCTTTTGAATGGTAGTTCACATGTATGGGAGTGTTAGCAGATAGCAGATAGCATTTCCAATACTCACTAAGCAAATATATCCTGTATTGAGAACAACTGCTGCATGACTACATACACTGCAATTATATTCATATGAATTAACCACAAAGCAGACTAAACATGAAATACTAATACATATATTCAAACTTTGCTGAAATTAGAAGTTTTTGTTCCAATTATGCTCACCTTTTATACATGTGTTTATGATTAATTCTATTTCCCAGTTCTTTCCGAAGAGCACAATCTCCATCTTCCTTGGTGCCATATATGCCGATAACCTTGCTTTCACAACTAGCACCACTGGTGTGTAAATAATGTAGCACCCACACTGTTGGTTTTGTGCATATGACACCATAGGAGTCGCAGAAATCAAATAAAACCTAAAAAATTAACTCTATATATTATATAAAAAAGAGCATTTCCAATGTACTCTAGGTTGAGTCAACAAGCGCATATTACCTAACACCTCTGGATAACACTTGTCATGTTTTTGCCAATCGTATTACCCATGTCCTGGGTTTATTGTAGTCATCAGGTGAGACCCAGATGTTCAGTACACTGCAGACTGTTAATGCAGTCACACTGATTCAGCATGCACAAGTCAGTTGTTATTTTCCAGAGGCATTTGGAACATGCTTATTGAAAAAGTGAGAGGACATGTCAGTAACGTAGGTTACAGACTGATTGTGTGCGCCACCATGAGTGTAGGGAGGAAAACCCACCCCTTAGTTAGGAGAATAGAATTATAATATAATTAAATGTGTGTAAAGTAGTCAGGCTGCCAACGATAAACGGCTGATTGCACAGCCAGGAGAGAGAAGACAGTAGATACAAACAAAACGCCACAGGTCCTAACAATACAAAACACGCAGCTACAGATGTAGATTATACATTTATTACTAATTAAAACCTCACTAATGAGAAGTAGAGATAAAATCTGGCCGGCCGGCCGGCCGGTCCGGATAACTCTAAATCTAAAAAGTGACTCTGCAATTATATATAAAAATCAATGTGCAGGACCAACGTAACAATGGCATATAAATTATATATGAATCAGCAGTGTCAGCGGTCAGTATAGAAGCTAACCCGAATGGTCTTAACGACACAATTGAACTTAGTAATATCTTGAATCAACATTGGTCTATACCACAAATTCAAAAAATCCAATCAATTAATATAATATATCTATATGTACATTTCTTGGCTCTTATATAATACAGAGAATGTGTGATACATAAGCGCACACATATGCATAAGCCCATTCCACAATTCAATATTAATTTCTGGTACCCCTTCTTGTTTATTTAATTTAATTCAATATAATCTCATTCTGGTTCTTATGTTTCTCCTCGCCCTACTTTTAGTTTTCAGTTTATACTTTATCATCTTAAGTCCCATACTAATATCACACCTAGACAGCCCCCTCTTGGTCTTGACAGATACTGTTTATATATCAGCAGACTATTCATTAGGTCATGTATTGCTCAGTAGGTACATCAGGGGTTTCACTCTGGGTGGGGGACATAGTAAGGACTCAACAAATTGGTCATTCAGTGGTTGAATGGCCTAATTGTCAGTTCGGGTGGTCTACTGTTAATATAAGCATTCTTGATTTAGGGTCTTCATTGGTATATATTTTGGTTCAATCATCATTCCAGTTCTCTTATATATGTTTTAATTTTGGTCTTACGTCTCAGGTATGAATTCATTTTATAATGTATATTACTGTTTTTCCTTTTCTATTCCTACCTTCAATTTCTATTACCTTTATTATTTTTATACCTGCTTGGTCTGGACATTTCCCCATAGCAGGGGCTCTAGTTTAATCCCACTCCCTATTTATCTATTGTTTGGTCCTTGAAGCGATCCTCTGTGCATATATTCAGCAGTCCTGGAGAATATTAGCTTCTATACTGACTGCTGATTCCTATATAATTTATATGCCATTGTAATGTGCCGTTGGTCCTGCACATTGGATTTTACATATAATTGCAGAGTCACTTTTTAGATTTAGTTATCCGGACCGGCCGGCCAGCCAGATTTTATCTCTACTTCGCATTAGTGAGGTTTTATTAGTAATAAATGTATAATCTACATCTGTAGCAGTGTGTTTTGTATTGTTAGGACTATACTGACCGCTGACACTTTGCTGATTCCTATATAATTTATATGCCATTGTTACGTTGGTCCTGCACATTGGATTTTATATTTAATTGCAGAGTCACTTTTTAGATTTAGTTATCCGGACCGGCCGGCCGGCCAGCCAGACTGATTTTATCTCTACTTCGCATTAGTGAGGTTTTAATTAGTAATAAATGTATAATCTACATCTGTAGCAGTGTGTTTTGTATTGTTAGGACCTGTGGCGCTTTGTTTGTATCTACTGACTTATTTAAAAAGTACCGTCACTTTTAATAGGGAGGTTATTGTGAAATAGTGGTTAAAAATGGTGTGGCCTTAAGCCTCAGTGATGACATAACTAAACTGTCTGAAGACCGTGTTATTATTGCAATAGCTTAATGAGGTATACATTGATTTTACAGTAACACATTTAAATCCATAAGCTTTTGTAACAAAAGACCTTGTGACAAAGATAATTTAAAATGGTGCTATATTGTATATATGTGTCAGTAACACACAACAGGTCTAATAATGATAGAATAACAACATTTCAAACCTTTTTCAGTTCTATGCCTGACTTTACAGAATATGTCTCCATTTCATTTGCCAAGTGATCGGTAAGGCTGTATGGAAAAGGAATGCCAAAGTAATCCGCCTCATCTTGTAGAGCAATTCTCAATTGTTCATCCTCAGGGATTCGTACTTCTCCGTGTAGGTAGTCTAGTATATATCTAAAAAGCTCCCCATTTCTTTCAATTAGGCAACACCCTGCAATTAGAGGATTGTATTTTAGTTGCTTTATGCATATTGGACACAAATCGTTCCAAAACTGCACTGTCTTCATGGCCTAGAGTTGCCAATCATCATAACATGCTTTAATGCAAGCATGTCAACATCACAGGGCCGCATATGGCCCAAAAGCTTTTACTTTGTGGCCCCATCTCACACAGAACGGTCCGGCAATCTTTGCTGAAAAGGGCCTGCTATCAACTGCTACAGCAGTTACACAGGACAGCTAATTGCAAAGCCCTTATCAGCTGTCCTGTAGAACTTCTGCATCTGCCAACAGCAGGAAACAGATTGCTTTACGGCCAATGACACACAGAATAGCTGGAAGACAGCGCGCACTGCGGAGAAGAGACATGGAAGGCATCAAAGGTAAGTAAGTAAGGTATAAACGGGAGGCTGGAGACTACTGAATAGGGAATTACTGGGAGCTGGAGAAACATGATGGGTGATACTGGTAGCTGGAGACACATGATGGGGGATACTAGGGAGGCTGGATGTGATGTGTATTTTTCTTGCAGCCCACCCAATTTTTTGACTCAATTGGGGTTTTGAGTTTGACATGCCTGCTTTAATATGTGAAATACCCTTTGTCTATTGCAATTAAAACAATAAATATAACAGTAGTGTATGTGTGTGCATATGTAAAAAAACAAAAAACAAAAAGACGTTTAAATACTCATGCAAATGGAGGAAACTAACTGTTGATACAATATCACTTTTACTTATTTCAAGTCATAAAAATCCATTATGGATAGTAGATAAATAAATATTTCAGATTCTTTTTCTTGGGAAACTATTTCAAAGTAACAAACATTGAAAATTTCCATAGAGAGAGTTATATTTTGGCTATTAGGGACACACCCAGTTGGATCTTTCATTTTGTTATATAAATGATGTATATATTACTTTAGAACATATAAAATAATGAATTATGAAAAAATGGAGGTCCTTAAATGTGATCTAACAAACACAATAGATTTTAATTTAGCTGTAATAAAAGATTTCCTTACCAGATTCATCACATTTTAATGGAAAGCGCCCGCTGAACATAGATGCCAGCATTGAATCCTTGAAACGGCATAAAGATTCTCGTCTTGCAGTAAACAAGTGTCCTCCCACATTGAGTCGTAGAACATCCAACATCTCATTCTGCACAACTGCTTCTTCCATTTCTGTTTGCTTCAATGTTTGTCTAAATCATCTCTACAACAAACAACAAAAAATGTACTTAGTACATTGGTAGCCAATTTATTTTTTCTCAATACACCTTATTGAAATCTGTAGTGGGGTGCAAATAAATATGAATTATATTGCATGCATGGAAAACATGTTGCTTTTGCATAGTGGACTCACATACTGCATAAGTTTATGTTTAATATGTAAATAAGATTTGAGCCAGCAAACTTAACCTCACAGCCCTAACTCTATTCATTTTTTTTGTTGCTCAGGTCTACCCTTGACCTGTTTTGCTCCTACTTCCGTCAAATTGGCAGTTTCTGTGCATGCAGATAACAACAATTACGAAACTGTGATTTGCTCATGCATCTGACCAACCAATTTGGAACACAATTTTCTCTATTGAAAAAAATATATATTTTTTTGCAAAACGCTCAAGTGGTTAGTGAAGCACTCAAACTGATGTGTGCAGTGTGGATAACATCTCAATGGTCACTCTTGGTGCAGGGTACAAATTTGTAATGGGCATCGAGAGGCTTTCCAACTTTTACAATACATTTAATACGGTTTTCTGCTTTTTGTGTGACTCGAGTAGATTTGGGTATTTTTGTTTGAATTCAATGTGTAGCTAGCAAAGTGTTTGCATATCTGGCTTTTCTGTGACTTCTATTGTGTTCTATACATTAAATATGGTTTCTGGATATGTGTGTGCATTAAGCATTGATCCAGGGGTTTGTGTGTGAATTCAGTGTTTACATGACAAAGTGCCAGTATCTTGCTTTTCTGTGACTTTTTCAACCCAGTTATATAGATTCCAGTTTTTTCCATGCATATAATATGGTTTCTGGCCTATTCAATACACTTACTATGTTCCTGGATTTTACCTTCTTTATACTGAGCATGATGGAGATATGGTGCAACCCTCTACGAGTATCAATCTACAAATGACAACAACCTATGACGTTCTTTAATCGATGGCAGAAACAGCAGTTTAGTCATATTAAACAATGAATTGTGTCAGGAACTGAATCTCCATACAACAAATACATTCATAATATTCATACACTAAGAGATACTTTAACTTACACCGCTGATATATACTTCATATTGAGTCCAAATATAAACAGACCATAGAAACAGCAGGTGAAGCATCGTTACATATAACAATAATAATGGAAGATTTTACATGAGGACACCACCATTTTATAACAAAAAAAAAATTATATATATATATATGGCTAGTTCTAAATCCACAGCTCCATCTTTTTTGCAAAACGCTCAAGTGGTTAGTGAAGCACTCAAACTGATGTGTGCAGTGTGGATAACATCTCAATGGTCACTCTTGGTGCAGGGTACAAATTTGTAATGGGCATCGAGAGGCTTTCCAACTTTTACAATACATTTAATACGGTTTTCTGCTTTTTGTGTGACTCGAGTAGATTTGGGTATTTTTGTTTGAATTCAATGTGTAGCTAGCAAAGTGTTTGCATATCTGGCTTTTCTGTGACTTCTATTGTGTTCTATACATTAAATATGGTTTCTGGATATGTGTGTGCATTAAGCATTGATCCAGGGGTTTGTGTGTGAATTCAGTGTTTACATGACAAAGTGCCAGTATCTTGCTTTTCTGTGACTTTTTCAACCCAGTTATATAGATTCCAGTTTTTTCCATGCATATAATATGGTTTCTGGCCTATTCAATACACTTACTATGTTCCTGGATTTTACCTTCTTTATACTGAGCATGATGGAGATATGGTGCAACCCTCTACGAGTATCAATCTACAAATGACAACAACCTATGACGTTCTTTAATCGATGGCAGAAACAGTTTAGTCATATTAAACAATGAATTGTGTCAAGAACTGTATCTCCATACAACAAATACATTCATAATATTTATAAACTAAGAGATAATTTAACTTACACCGCTGATATATACCTCATATTGAGTCCAAATATAAACAGACCATAGAAACAGCAGGTGAAGCACCGTTACATATAACAATAATAATGGGAGATTTTACATGAGGACACCACCATTTTATAACAAAAAAAAATTATAATCAGTAATCAGTATCATCATCAGTAATACCGACGCGTTACCTAGACAGCGCCAGTCCAAAAGTTCAGAGCCCCCCTCCCCCAACACTTACTGTGCGCTGGTACAAAGCCATATTTACTCTCGGATACGGAATGTTTCCAGTCTGCGCAGGCGCAATGCCTTCCCAGAAGCTGCTCCTGTCATTGCGTGCCAGCTGTTAGTTTAGTTCAGGAAGTTGTCACGTTCTATATAGTTGTAGCTATAGGTTACCCCTTAAGGTAATGGCTAGATCCCCTTCATGGAAAGGACCCTGTGACATTATCAGCCCATGTGACTCCTTCCACAACACACAGGAGACAGGAAGATTTCCAGCAGCCTGCCCGAACTCTGTATGAACTGGTGATGTCAGAAGGTACTTGTTATATGCACTCACTGCCCTCAGTAAACATGGCGCGGATGTAACATCCTGTCACGTGTGACGTCAGTTCCTTTATCACATGTAAACACGGAAGTGTTGAGTAAAAAACAAAGCAGCTGTCACCCGGAGACCCAGGTAACCTGTTATCGTAGTTACTGTCACAGGGTAACTGCTGTGTCGGTGTGTTAAGTCCCTGTAATATCATAAGATTGCTCTCGTTACAGCTGGGGGGTTCCAGGTGGAGCAATGACGCAACAACGCGGAGTGAACGGGCTGCGCTTCAACCAGGATCAGAGTGGGTGACTCTAGAGATAGCCACAGTCACATAAAGACATGGTGGGCTATAGCCACCTTCCCTTCCATAGGTGGCATCCTACACTCTACAATGTGATGTGCTCAGAATAACCCCTAGCTTGCAGGTTATGCTGGGACTGACAGTTCCACAGCTGCTACTATTCAAGATTTTACCTGTATCTCATTGTCTCACTGTAAGCCCTACGTCTCATCTACATGCCACCAGGATGGTTGCAGAATAACAAGGACAATAAACAAAATGCTATATCTGTGGCACAATGTAAATATAATGTATAATGCCAGGTGCTTTCAGGTGTCATTATATTGTAACAGGCAAAATAATTAATACTTTATAGGCTATACCTCTCAATGTTTAAAATTGCTAGATAAAGTCACTTTATGTTTGTTACAAAATATTATACTCTTGTTATATTATGGACGATCATGAGCTCAATCCCTTTCTGTGTTGTTGTAAGATTTGTTTCTTATTGCTTGTAACACTGGTTAGAAGATGCTGCCAATATGATATTATCTATAGGTGTCTTTTTTTAATAAAAACCTATTGTTTGAACTTTTTATAAGGATTAAAAGTAATATGTGGCCCTTTGAAAGATTAGAAGGCTGAAGAGACAATGATTAATATTTCCAAATGCTTATAACTTATATAACTAATTAGATTGTTATTTGCACATGATTTAAATAAAAAAAAAACGAAATAAAACTTGCCACACACTATGGGACTGATTCAGAGTTGCACTTCCACCTTTTTTCAGGTGCAAGTGTAGACCCGAGCAATACCATGTTGAATTGCAAGGGAAGGCAGCTTTAAATTGTTAAACCAGAAATAAAATTAGGAGGTGAAGTTTCTTCAACTCTATTTTATAGAATAAACATAGAAGCTATGCAGTATTTTAGTTCTATGTGTAAAAGGTTTACCCATAGTGAATTTTGACATTGAAAACAATAATATATGTTGTAGGTCTGTAGTCTTTGTGTGATATGAAAAACGGAGACCGGTGTTTAGATTTGTGTTGGTCTTTTAGGCTGTTTTTGCTGTGCTATGGAGACTGGAGTGAGAATCTTTAACATTGAGCCGCTGATGGAGAAAGGGCACCTTGGTGAGCAGAGTCTGTGAGTCTAAATTCAGTTTGGAGAGAGTCAGTTACTCTATGCACCAGTATAAATAGTATTTCTTCTCTTCTTACTCAGATCTGGAGCAAGTGGGCAGTGTCGGACAAGTGGAAATGCTACACAGGTGTAATCTGCTGGCACTAGTTGGAGGTGGGAGTAATCCCAAATTCTCCGATATATCAGGTATCAAAATACACACCTTAATTGCCTTCAATAATTCTATCCTACATTTAGACAAACCAAAATGACAGTGGTACACGAAGAGAGGTGCATCTATGTACCTAAATATATACCCTCTTGTTTTCTTTATTTTTGTCTAGTACTGATCTGGGATGACTCCCGTGATGGAAAAGATAAGCTGGTTCTGGAATTTACATTTACTAAACCTGTGCTCAGTGTCCGTCTGAGATCTGACAAGTGAGTATTTGTAGAGGAATAACTGTCTCTGTTGCTCCTTTATACATGGGACAGTTTGAGGTGCTTCACCTCCAGGTTCATAATTCTGTTATCTGTTCAATACACTTCTGCAACTTTTACTAAATCATTTTTTGCTTTTTTTTCATATTGACCTTTTTTATGTATTTATAAAATCTTTAGACACTGTTACACAACAGTTCTAACTGATGAAGGAAAGTTATTGCATAAACGAACAAAAACAAATCTAGAAGAGAAAACCGTTCTTCAGGCCTTTTAAAAGCAAAGTAATCTGCAGGATAGTAGCACTAACACATGGGTGAATCTAGTTATACAATGATCCTGTGTGGTTAGATAAACCATACATATCACATGGCCCCTGGAAATATGGTGGATTGGGAAAAAGTGCTAATGCTCAGATATTTTGTTTTTCTTGTTTGTGTTGGCCTATTGCTTAGTTTCAGGCACTCATCTGATCAAATAAGGTTGTGGCAGCATGGGTAGGTTTACAGCTTTTCTCCTTGGGGTACAATTCAGCAGCATCACACCCCCTTCACTCTAATTTGGTGATTCTGCATAGCTCCATCACCTTCATTCCAACTGACCAATACAGGACAGTCTCTACAACAAATAGCTTTCTATAAACTCCTGTCAATGGAAGCTATTGTTCTCTATTATAAAGAACAGCCATTTTTATTCTGCTGCGTTCAGAATGTAACTACATGGTTAAATATTTCAAGTTTTTAAAATAAGGAACATTTTCCATGTAACACACTTTTTATGTAAGGTCTCTAATTTAAGCTGTGTCAGACAGTTGCTAGTAAGTTACAGTCCATGGCCATATACCAGTTTGTTTGCTCAGGAAACTCTACATGGGTATTCTGCAAATCTGTGTGTACCTGTCCCAGCATTCTCTATACAGTTGCATAAAACATAGATGAGAATCTGCTGCAATGGAGGAAGTTTCGGTTCCTGAATGTTACACCTCATTTCTCTTACAGAATTGTCATTATTCTAAAAAATAGGATTTATGTCTACTCTTTTCCGGATAATCCAACCAAACTCTTTGAATTTGACACCAGAGACAACCCTAAAGGTAAAATATCCCTATTAAATTCACTACCAGCAGAGGGAACATAGTTATATACGCTCTGTAGCGTATATCTAAGCATATCATTAACCACTAACCATATAAATCATTTTAGCCCCTGTCCTGTTGGAGTGCTTTTTGTTAGAGGCTCATCTATTTTGTGGTTGCAGCATGAAACAAGACCACCCAAGGGACATATATAAACCCCACACAGATAAAAGCCCTTGTATCTGTCGACCACAATACCCCAGTCATGTGATGCAGTGATGCTAACTACTATGTTACTGCACTGCCTATATACAGATACTTTCAGTCATTATCATCTTGTGCTACAGAGTAGGCTAACCATAATAAACTAGTGTCTAAACCTACTTACCTGGCATTATTCTTCTGATTACATTGTGAAAGTAGAAATAGACACCTCTACTTCAAGTGTAGTGCCAACAGCTATACAATATCAGACTACAGCTGGATCCAGGAGGGAGATCCCATCTCTCGCACAGAGTTCTGTCAGGTGATGAATTGGTAGTGTGAATAGGGCAGATCGTTTAGGACATATCTATACCATACGATCTACATCCCTCACTGCAGTGCTCACATTCCACGCGCTGTAGGAAATCCGTCTGATGCAAGAAGTGCATATACGTCTCAGGTGCCTGATTTACTAAGCTGTGAGAATGGAAAAGTGGAGATGTTGCCCATAGCAACCAATCAAATTCTGTCTCACCTATTCTAGTATGCAATAGGAAAGTGAGAGCTAGAATCTGATTGGTTGCTGTGGGCAACATCTCCAAATTTCCTTTCCCACAGCTCAGTAAATCTAGCCCTCAATCTTTTGAAACCAGGTTAGAAAAAGTAGATGTTTTTCAATCCTAGCGACTGGAAAAACGTCCCCTTTTTCATATATCGGGATCTTGTCTATTAATAATAATAATAATATTATCATCATAGTGCATGCATACATGTATTATATAGTTTCCTCACATACTCCAAACATTCACATGTAGGCTCTACTGTGTGTGCTGCTGGTATTTGGTATTGCATTGCAAGGGGCCACTGGGCCATGTACTGATGCATAGAAACGGGACATACAGTTTAGTTGCACTGATCTGAGGGTTTTATTTTGTTACCTTCCCTGATCTGCTCTTTTATCCTTTCTTAGGGATTTGATACATTTTATTGGTGTATGAAAAATCCATTATACTAATGTTTACTTGTGGCTACTGTCCCCAGGCCTGTGTGACCTGTGCCCCAGTATGGACAAACAGCTTCTAGTTTTCCCAGGACATAAATGTGGCAGTCTGCAACTGGTGGTAAGATTAATATAATGATATCACTTTGTTGTGCTGTAATACACAGCTGTATTAACCCTATAAGCATATGCTTTTCCTGTAGGATCTGTGTAACGCCAAGCCTGGCAGCTCATCCGCCCCATTCACGATAAACGCCCACCAGAGTGAGCTGGGCTGCTTGGCTGTCAATCAGCAAGGCACTCTGGTCGCTTCTGCATCCCGCAAGGGTACTTTAATACGGCTGTTTGACACCCAGACGCGGGAGCAGCTGGTGGAACTACGTCGCGGTACAGACCCAGCCACTTTATATTGGTAAGTGTATGCGTATTATGTTGGAGATATCATGCCCTACATGTGAGTTCAGTCACATGTAGGGCAGTTGTGACTGAACTCACTCCTCAGGGGACCCTAGCAATAGGGTTTTCCAGGTCTGCTGGCTGGAGAACAGCTATATTCCTTATTGAATGACACAGGTGGTAGAAGTTGCATGCACCACTGCGAACTCACATTTTAGATATACAGACTGCCGACAGCTAATTGTCAGCTTTGTGTATTTTAGAACATTGCTACATGCCGCAGAATCGCTGCTGTAGGGTAGTTTAGGGTTAGGCTGCTGGTAGGGGATGGATGGTAGAAGGGGAGACCTAGGGCTTGGCTGCGGGGAGGGTAGACTTAGGGATAGGCTGTGGGGAGGGGAGATTTAGGGATAGGCTGTGGGGAGGGGAGATTTAGGGTTAGGCTGGGGGGAAGGGAATCTAAATGTTAGGCTGTGGGGAAGGGAGTCTTAGGATTAGGCTGCGAGGAAAGGAGTATTAGGGTTAGGCTGCGTAGAAAGGAGGGTTAAGGTAAGAATTAGCATAAGGGTTGGGGAAATAGAGAGTGGCGCTTACCTGTCTGTGGTGGTACAGAAAGTTTTACAATTTAAATGTGCCTTCCCTTGCAATTCAACATGGTATTGCTCAGGTCTACACTTGCACCTTAAAAAAAGAGGTGGAAGTGCAACTCTGAATCAGCCCCAGTATACTATCATCAGACTGATGAACCGTTAATCATCTGATTGGCCCAATTAAGCTTTAGTTGCTAAAGCTAATTTACTCTGTGCTTCACACAAAGGAGCTGATTGAGAGCTGCAATTACACATTTTTAAGGTGTAAGTGTAAACCTAAACAATAAAATGTTCAACTTCAAAGGGAGGCACATTTACATTGTAAAAACACTATTACAATTGAGAGGTGAAGCTATGCAGTATTTGAGCTCTGTGTGCAAAAGTAATGTATTTTCCCTGCATGTTAAAGATTTAAGATTAATGAGCACCCCTCATTTTGCAAAGTGGTTTAGCCAAACTGTACACTTGTTCCTGTTTTACCCTTACTCCCAAACTCTGAATCCAGGCCCTCAATTGTAAAAGTGTGAGCAATACCATGTTGAATTGCAAGGGAAGGCACATTTAAATTGTAAAACTTTCTGTACCACCACAGACAGGTAAGCGCCACTCTCTATTTCCCCAACCCTTATGCTAATTCTTACCTTAACCCTCCTTCGCAGGAAAATACTTCACTTGTGCAAAAAACCTCAAATACTGCAGACCTTAAAAAAAAAAGGTGGAAGTGCAACTCTGAATCAGCCCCAGTATACTATCATCAGACTGATGAACCATTAATCATCTAATTGGCCCAATTAAGCTTTAGTTGCTAAAGCTAATTTACTCTGTGCTTCACACAAAGGGGCTGATTGAGAGTTGCAATTACACATTTTTAAGGTGTAAGTGTAAACCTAAACAATAAAATGTTCAACTTCAAGGGGAGGCACATTTACAATTGAGAAGTGAAGTTTCTTAGCTCATCTCTATTTCATAGATTAAACTTAAAGCTGTGCAGTATTTGAGGTTTTTTGCACAAGTGAAGTATTTTCCTGCATGCAAGAGATTTAAAAATCTTACATCGCAACATGGTTTAACTGAGCTGTACACTTGCACCTGTTTTGTCCTTACTCCCAAACTCTGAATCAGCTGGGTTACCTGTAGATAAACTTCTTTGAGTACGGTTAAATGAATGGATAATGGATGAAAGATAAACTGTTAATTGGAACACTTCAGTTTTCCAATCAATAAAATGGTTAAAGATGAACATGACCTGAAGGTCCCCCCCCCCCAAATACCTCTTCTGTCTTTTCTACAGCATCAGTTTCAGCCATGACAGTTCCTTCCTGTGTAGTTCCAGTGATAAAGGCACAGTGCATATCTTCGCATTGAAGGACACCAAACTGAACCGTCGCTCTGCGTATGTAACCGCTTTCATTCCGACAGGAATCAGAACATTCTACACTCATCTGACCATCATCTCACTCATCACATTGGCCCAGATTCTGATTGAATAGGGTCCTGCTAGTGGAACTCCTGCATACGAAGGGAGAACACTCCTGTGTGCAGGACCCCCTTCCTTAACATTTACACACTAGTCTTAGCTAAATTGGAGCCAGTGCATCAATGAGTATTGTGCGTAAGGGATTAGCAAAGCTCTTATGATACAATTTAAATACCGCTCCCTACCACCATGCAGACATACAGCGATCATTGGTCCCATCATCTAATTATCGGATGAGCGGACACAATATTGCTGCAGGCCTAGCCAACCTATGGCTCTCCAGCTGTTGTGAAACTACATTTTCCAGCTTGCGGTATCAGCCATGCTTTCCAGTTAAAGCATACTGGGACTCATTTCACAACACCTTGAGACGCACAGGTTGGCCAGGCCTGCTCTAGTGTGTGGTCAGGATGGTTTATTAAACACGCAATAATCTGTCCAGAATGTTAAATCCCAATAACGTGTGTGACCATTTCCAATTATCGGACTTTACCTCCACCTCCTGGCCAGAGAGTCTGACTCCATAATTACCAGCAAGAATAGCAGTAAAAGTCATGAATTGTGAATTCTGCAAGAGATGCCGGCCTTCCATTACTGCTATATTTGCTGCTAATTATGGAGTCAGACAGATGGGGAACCTCCGGCCAGAAGGTGGAGGTACCACACACTACCGACCAGACTGCACGGGCCTCCTGCCAATATTGGGAGCACCTCCCTCTTCAGTCAGAATTATCAGGCCCAGACCCTAGGGAAAAATCATTCCTGGACACCTGGGAGCGAGAGTGTAGGGTCAGCTTTACACTTAATAGATTACATTACATTTTACACTCCTTAGAACATAATGTCACACCCATCAGACACTTGGCAAGTAATAGCACAGAGCAAATAAGGGCACTTTATTGTTTTGTGTATTTAATAATTGGTATTATGGTGGTATATTCTGTCTAGGTTGATATTTTATTACTAAACCAACCTCTCATCCTCTCTCAGCTTGGCCCGTGTAG
>WWET01001408.1:358986-372304 GCA_011038615.1 Limnodynastes dumerilii | reverse complement strand
TGCAGTCCAGTCCTTGCAGTCCAGTCCTTGCAGTCCAGTCCTTGCAGTCCAGTCCTTGCAGTCCAGTCCTTGCAGTCCAGTCCTTGCAGTCCAGTCCTTGCAGTCCAGTCCTTGCAGTCCAGTCCTTGCAGTCCAGTCCTTGCAGTCCAGTCCTTGCAGTCCAGTCCTTGCAGTCCAGTCCTTGCAGTCCAGTCCTTGCAGTCCAGTCCTTGCAGTCCAGTCCTTGCAGTCCAGTCCTTGCAGTCCAGTCCTTGCAGTCCAGTCCTGTACTCTTGCCTGACTCCAGTCCGTGGTTCTTCTGGGCTCCACCCCACAGTCGTTCCCGAAACTACCCAGGCCGTGATAACAGGTCCTTGCCAGCATAGTCTCACTGTCGTGATGGAGGTCTGAGAGATCAGACTTGTGTATACAGCTTCTGTGCAGGATTTTTGTTGTTTTTTTTAGCAAGTGTGGCTGTGAATTAAAAGCTTGGAAGAATTTTTTTTTTTTCATTTCATTTATTATTTATTAACAATAACAGGGGTCACCCTTTTGTTAAGTGTGTTGATGTCCAATAGGACATCTCACTGAGTTGAATGGGGGCCATTAATTCACAGTGATGCAAATTTGCAAGAGTGATGCAAGTTTCCAAATCCACACAAAACAATTGCCAAAAGCAGAAAAGGTAGTTCCAAAAGTTCCATGCAGGATCCATCATTACATTTGAAAACATATTATATTTATTAATTCTTGTGGTAAAACACTTGAAGAGACTTAGAAATAATTAGAAATATTAAAAACTTAGAAGTGAGAGTAAAGAAAATGGTGAATATAACACAATTGAGCCTCAGCACACCATAAGTCCTCAATAATAAAATATTGAACAAATATTTATCCAGTCAGCAGGTGTGGTTATGGAAGTTAGTCCATGCAAAAAATGTGCTTAACCAACTTGTTTGTTTATTATATAGGAATGGAAGGCTTAACAACTATTACAGATATAACAGGGCTGCCGACTTTTTAAAGCTTCCCTCTGGGAGATCCCAGAGGGAAGACAGTGATGCCTGAAAGGGGCGGGGCTTAATGACACTATTTATGCACGATTTGTGTCTTTAAGCCCCACCCCCTGTCAATCACTAGTGTGATATCTAGTGTTCTAGGGGGTGGGCAGAGCTTGATTACATCATCAAGTCCCACCCATGCCTAGTAACTCTAGGGATTACAATAGAGTTTATTAGGGGGTCAGGACTTGCAGGAGATTTTCTGGCTCTTCCAGGATACCGGGAGAACTGCCCAGATTTCATGAGTCTCCCGGATATTCCCTGAGATATAATGAAACTGCAGTATAGCAGCAGTAGAACAGTAATACAATATAACAGGATACAGGATCACACAGACTTTATACAGCATGCACAGCAGCAGATATAAACAGGATACAGGCTGTATATGGAAGACACAGCACACACTGACAGATTTCTCACTCAGAGAAAAACAAACGGATAACAGTCTCTCAGTAATTAGACTAACTGTAACAGTGCTGAACTGTGCAATGCTTTATATGCGGAGATAAATGGCGGGACATGCTTTTATGTTGTAAAAGCCACTTCCCCTGGAGACAGCATGGAGTACAGCACAGATAAGTTTTTAATACTTGCAACTGTCATATAAAACATGTTTGATATATGTATCCGGACCTCCGACCATGAAACGTACGTACGCACAGAGGTCTGGATACATATACACGGTATTAGCAAACACTTAAAAAACACAACAGTTAGCAGAATATTTGTGGCAGCGTACTCTCGTTATAGGAGATCGTGGATGGAATAAACAGCGCTGAGACATGGACCTCCTACAACTGGAGCAACACAAGCACCGGCCAGTCAGGTTAAAATGGAATAGAAAGCAGCCCTTACAACCACCAATGCGTTTCAGCTGTATTCCACAGCTTTCTCAAGGTGCATAAGAGGAACAGAAGAGAGCAAGGTTTTTAAACCTCACCCTCCTTAATCACTGGAGCAAAAATATCAGCTTTCTAATAAACAGAAAACATTGATTCATAACAATATTGTCTTTTAACAAATTATTTATTTTTTAGAAACTACATACAAAATGAATACACAAATACATTTCAATTATATAAACATGAACACATGGTTAATAAATAGCCCCGGCTTCCTCCCACAAATCGTAAAAATGTTCGTTACACATACACTCATCTAAAAGATTGGTATATAGCACATTTTTACAATCAAACCTGTAAAAATTAATAAAAAATTAGATTATTAACCATGAACATTTCATTAAGGAGCCGGACAGAGGGCTTAAAACCAATGGTCCTTGTAAAGGAACTTATATCTCACAAAACATTCACATAATATACATATGATTGGGGAAAAATTTACAAATATGATATAGATACATGATTGTATCTATACTTACTGAACTGACGGTGATGTGCGATAAAGACTCTTCTGTCCGGTTCCTGATTAAGGAGAGAGTTCCCTATTTGGAACTACAACTTATCACTCCTATGACTCCCATGACTTCAGCGACAGTTTTCTGTGTGGATCTATGTTTATATGCACCTAAATCCACAGAGAACTCCTCAACAATGCCCCATGCAGCTATTTCCCACCATTTTGGGATATAGGCATACGGAATGCATGCACCACCCCGACATACGGATCATTGTGAATTATATTTATGCCCCGACACCCAAACAATCACCCATGTAATTCCTAGAGTTACTAGGGATGGGAGGGACTTGATGACCTCATCAAATCCAAGCCACCCCTGTAACACCAGAGATCACACAGGAGATTGACAGGGGGCAGGGCTTAATGGCGCAATTTGCGCAATCTATTGCTTCCCTCTGGATACTCCCGGAGGGAAGCTTTCCGTTGTCGGCAACCCTGATATATACACACACATAATTTATTCAGCAGCTAATTAACCTACCAGCATGTTTTTGGAGTGTGGGAGGAAACCTGAGCACCTGGAGGAAACACAGAAATAACATACATGACGCATGACTTCAGCGCTGTGAGACACAAGTGCTACTCACTGAGCCACCGTGCTGCCCCACATGCGCAGATGTTACAAGGGGACTAACACAAGCGGCTTGCATAAGTCCTCTTGTGTTAATCGGTCTGAATACAGCCCACAGTGTGTATTTTTCACTGTGCTTAACAGATAGCTCAGTGTCAAATACAGTTTTTATAATTGCAAAGGGTTGTAACAGTAGTACTTAGGGATGCACTAACAAAACAATACACCAAAGATATGTAAAAACATTTATGAGTATAGAAACACTTCTAGCTTATTATATTGTTCCAGTTTAACAATCTGCAATGAAAAAGGTACCTCATAAACATAGTCCAAGGAAAGATATTTAAATGATGGGAAAACTGCTTTTGTCATGTTTTGCTATACTGCTACCTGCAAATAAGTGAGACAGAGAATCACACCAAGGTTTCATTTAAAACATGTTTTTTAATTAATCAGTATACATCTACGGCTTTAAAAAAGGTCTGCTATTATATATAATGATAACGATACCATACCCTCCAACTGTACCTATTTAGCCGGAACTATTTATGGTCTGTGCCGGCTAAAAGGCCTACTGTACCTGGTTTTGGCCTGGCAACCCCCCCTCCCTATTCACACCTTACAGTTCTGCAGCATCTGATCATTATAGCAGAGCGTCGGGACAGACTCCTACATCTCTGCTATAGTGACAAGACCCTCTCCTGTAAGTTCTTAGCTGATATAAGGTATAAAATTAGATTTTACACCTTATCATACATGTAAAATGAAAGCAAAGGAAAGACATGCCCCATCAGTGTGACAAGCCACGCCCCCTTCACCAGTTTTCAATAAGAAAATGTTGCAGGGTTGTTGATATACAAATAATTCTTACTATGCTACAGCCACACATTAACCCCACCTGTGCCGACATGCTACAGCTAAATATTAATCCCCACATGCTACAGTTACACATTAACCATCCCCCCTACCCCCATGCTACAGCTATACATTAACCCCCTGTGCCCACATGCTACAAACACACAAACAATTCCCCCTGCCCACATGCTACAGACACACATGAACTACCCTCAGTCCACATGCTTCAATCACATATATCTCCTTTGCCCATATGCAACCATCTCCCAGGCACCCTCAATGCTCCTTCACAATCACTTCACCTTTTATTAGTACCTCTTTATGCCATCAGGAAGATTTCCAGCAGGTACTTTAACACCACCAAACACAGGAGACAGGAAATGGAAGATTTCCAGAAGCCCCTGAACTCTGTACCATGTGACTGCTGCAGTCACATGACTTGTTGACATCTGCAGGCATCTCTGCTGAAGGGGATTTAGCCACTGCCGAGGAGCTTAAGCGAAGTGATCAGAGGGACTGAAGGCAGAGGCAGCATTACTGTGGAATCTTTCTCTGCAAAGCTTCTATAGACAGTCATGGCATATGAACCGTCCAACCACCGTGACCCTCTATTGCAGTACTGGGGAGACAGACTCCACAGCGCTGCTTAACAAGAAGCGGTTTTTTTTATAGGAGAGGTGGGGGTGCGGGGGATGATTGCTGGGCTGGCGGGCCCCCTAAGCCAACAGGCCCTGTAGCAAATGAACCTATTGTAACCCCTTGATCCTGCCAATACACAGGTGACCTTAAAAAGCCACAAATTTATATAACATTTCTAATTGATTGTTTGATTTCTCAATGTTTGTATGCAAGTGTTGGAATATTAATTTATAAATATATAGACATGCACAAAAATCTATCAAAACGGCTATATTATTCAATACATAATCAACATAATTTTTTTTTAACTTTTCGTGGGCTACATACATAACATGCCATTTTCAATTCACACTTTACTTCAACAGATATTACTATGGTTGTATCGATACCAATCACTTTTATAAACACAAAACTATTCTATACACAAATTTCAACCACCAGCTCTAGAGACTAAAGAGCGTTTGAGGGACTACAAGTTTTGGAACTTGTAGTCTTTAAGACATCTAGCAAACTAGAGTGAAGTAACGAAAAAAACTTTGATTCCCATATTGTATTTCTAAATAATCACATGGCACCAATCAGAACGATGCACTCCTATACGGTGTATCATCAGTACTTGCAAGCTTTAAAATTATTTGAAGTTGTAAAAGAGAAGATATAGCTGTATAAGCAAGTGTTAATATACAATTTGGAAAAGCTACATTGTATTTATAATTTTTGTCAGTTGTGTTGGTATTTAAAGAAAGGAGACACTTTGCCCCTACTGTTAAATAATTTTTTTTTCCAAAGATCTAAAAATATAAAGTAAGTAAATATATCAGTAAGACCACCACACAAATGGAATGATTTGTAGTGTGAAATTATATTTTCTAGCTGTTGTAATAAGTTCATCATATCACATTATATTATATGCAGTTGATCTAATTATATACATTTGAAGAAACACTCCTATCTGAGTTTAAGGGAACTTTTAGGATATCTTAACTTCATAAACCGTTCCACAATTTTTATGTTTAAACATTTTTTATTATCAAAGAGATAGCACATACATGTACATTGACAATAAAATATTGGCATATGTATATTCCAAATTAGTTAACATTGTCCGAATAACAATACACAGGTGAGTTAACATCCATATTTATTATACTAGTTTCCTATATCATAAATACCCATGGCAACATTCTGCTTATTTATTTGCAAACACTTTTATTCACCTGTCTGTTTATAACTTCATAACACTTGATATTTTCTGTCCTGGCTATACATACTCTAGCAAGTAGGCACAAGCTATTCACATAATCAACATATCTACCTATCAAATTCTTAAGTTGCAACCCAAATAAACAATCTTTGGCTGAGTTAAGTGAATATTGTACTCTCGTTCTACCTATATATTCCCTAACTCCATCCCAAAATCTTTGAATCTCTGAACACTCCCATATTCAGTGCCAAAAAAACATGAATCAATCCCACATTTCGGACATTTACAAAGAATTTGGGGATACAAATAACACAGATGAATTAGGTATATCTGTATTTGTTGGTATCTATAATATGTAGAGCATTTATGTGAACTAGCCAGCAAATCCTTCCACTCTTCATCAGTTAGATTCCTCAAATCTGTTTCCCATTTACGCCTTAACAGTTGTAACTCATCCTCCTGTGATCCTGAAACTAAGGACATGTATAGATACGAGATTCATTTTCTCTTTCCAAGTGTCTGTTTTTCTTATTTGGGACGTTATAACATTGCGGTCATTTAAGGACCCAAATTGTGCCAGCAATGCATCCCTCAACTGTAGGTAATGAAAGAAAAACCTGTTAGGGATTTCAAACTCCATCATCAGTTGTTCAAATGTTTTGAGAATATTGTCTTGATATATTTGTCCAGTTGTAGTCACCCCATACTTCTGCCAAATAGTTTTACCCTCCAGCTCCCACAACTCCCTAATATTCCTATTATCCCATAATGGGGTCCCGGGATCCATTCCCCCCTCCTGTATCTGTTTTGTTACCCTGTTCCACACCCACTTTGCTTGTTTCACCAAATCGGATTTGTCGTGGGTAAGCACCTGCCAGAGGGCACTGTAAAGGAGTATGTTCCTGACCGGCCTGTTCCACCAATGCCCAATGCAGGTCTCCATGTGAGGAGTCAACCACCCAGTGTCGTAATAAAGCCAATTAAGCAGCCTAGTAATAGCACTGCATATTGGGGAGCGCCATACCCCCAGAAATTCTTGTGCGACATAAATCTTCAAACTTGTTGCGTGCTCTCCTCCCTGCCCACACCAGAGATATTATATAGCCACGCAGTCTAGTAAAGATGCTATGTGCTATATATACTGGGGATTTAGCTACTATATACCACACTTTGGGTTGGACAATCAGTTTTATTAAACTAACTCTTCCCATTACGGACAAGGGAAGTCTCTTCCAAACTCTTATCTTATTTAGAATACAAATCCTTCTGAGGAAACGGTCAGCGGAGACCGTGAAACGCGTTAAGGTGCCTTAGCAATCCTTTTTTTCTTTTATCCACATCCTCACTAAAGATTCACGGCCCGTGATAAGTATGTTAATGGTGCAGACTTGATTGATCCAAAACGAGCTGAATAGTTCCCGCACCCGGAGGCTCTGGAGAAGCCGTGCGGCACTCACTGCTCCCTAGAAGCGGGACGGACTCTTGTAATTACAACAGAAAGCCCCTAAAGACCGTGAGTAATCCTATATATTTTTACTAAAAATAGGATTGCATAGAGACCAATACAATCAGAATAAAGTACACTGCTCCAAAAAATAAAGGGAACACTTAAACAACACAATGTAACTACAAGTCAATCACACTTCTGTGTATTCAAACTGTCCACTTAGTAAGCAACACTGATTGACAATCAATTTCACATGCTGCAACTGGAATAGACAACAGTTGGAAATTATAGGCAATTAGCAAGACACCCCCAATAAAGGAATGGTCCTGCAGGTGTTGACCACAGACCACTTCTCAGTTCCACCAATGCCCAATGCAGGTCCCACCACCCAGTCTCGTAATAAAGCCAATTAGGCAGCCCAGTAATACCGCTGCATATTGGGGAGCCCCATACCCCCAGAAATTCTTGTGCGACATAAGACTTCAAACTTGATGAGTGCTCTCCTCCCCGCCCACACCAGAGATATTATATAGCCACGCAGTCTAGTAAATATGTAACTATATATTGGGGAGTTAGCTATTATATACAACACTTTAGGTTGGACAATCATTTTTATTAAACTAACTCTTAGTTACAAGGCAAGTCTCTTCCAAACTTATTTTGCACATGTTCCAATTGAGGAGACAGATTCATGGATATGAAGTCCGACATTTGGTTGGTAACATAAATCCCTAAATATTTAATTTTGCTAGCCCATTTCAATGGAGGGAAAGGAGGAGAATCTGCAGAGGGGGAACCCCTCAATGGCAGAAAGTGAGACTTATCCCAATTTATTTGTAACCCGGAGTAAGCTCCAAATCTTTCAACAATTTCTAACAGGGCCGCTAATGATTCATATGGGTCCGCCAAAAAAAGGAGAGCATCATCTGCATATAATGCTATTTTCTCCTCCACCCCCCAACCACCAATCCTTTAATACCAACCTCATCCCTAATACAGTATGCCAATGGCTCAACTGCTATGGCAAATAGCGCAGGGGACAGAGGGCACCCTTGCCTAGTGCCTCTTTTTAAACCTCTGACCACAGGTGCACAGTACAATTAATGAAGGAATCCCCGAATCCCATCTCCAAAAGCACAGCCCATAAATACTGCCATTCGAATGAATCAAACGCCTTTGCCGCGCCTAGTGAAACTACTACTGGTGTATCATAGTCTGTATGTTTTAGCTGCAAGTGTGAGTATAATCTTCTTATATAGCGTTCTATCTTTATTTATTTTTTTGGAAAATATATTTTATTGAGATTTTTAAATTTTTGAAGGGGAGTGGAGGAACAGATGGAAAAAAGGGTAGCAGACAAAAAAATTCAAAAAATTTCAAAATGTACAATAACCTAAACAGAGTGCGAAATTGCTACAGAGAGAAAGAGAAAAACCTTATTACAACAGACAAGAGTTAATCAGAATATTATATGATGCAAACCTAACCTGAAGGGCTAAGGGGGAAGGGGAGAAGAAAAAGAAAGGGAAGCAATAGGAGGAAGAGAAGGGGAGGGGGAGGAAGTAAAACTAGATGCAAAGGAGTCAGTTATTATGAAAAAAGTTAGTTAGGATATAGAGTTAGTCGCGCAATGTGGGATTCACCTGATAGTATGTGAGGCATGGGAGCCAAATGCCAGAAAGACGATTGGACGAGTTATGGAGTATACTAGTAATATGTTCCAAAGAGTATATTCACCATATCTCAGTAATAATAGACGACAGGGTGGGAGGATTGACATTTTTCCAATGAACCGCTATATGGCATTTAGTGGCGTTCAGAATGTGCTTTATTAAAAGCCGGGAGCTTTTGGATATATTGGGGATATTTCGGGGGAAATAAAGAAAGAGTTGGTGATGGGGGGAGAGAAATACCTGTGATTAAAGTGATTAGGCAGTGAACCCCTCTCCAAAGGGCAGCTGTCTTAGGGAAGGACCACCAGATGTGGGACAGGGAGCCTTCCTCGCCGCATTGACACCAGCACGCTGATGAAGTGGAGGGATAAATTATGCTTAGCCTCTTAGGTGTTAAATACCAGTGGTAATAGATTTTATGTGCATTATTATTCGAACACATATTGAAGTTTTAGATATGTTTTCTCGAATGGAAGCCCAGTCCTCCTCCTCTTCAAGTGTCTCTCCAAGATCCCGCTCCCACTGAAGCTCATGAGGGTCCTTGGGGGGTCGATTGTACCGTAAGATTATATGGTAAAAGGTCGATATAAGTCTGGAAGGGGAGGACCGTTGTGCACAAAGCGACTCTAGAGTAGTAGTAGTAAGGGAGTTATAAAAGTGTCTCAGTTGAAGTAACTGATAAAAGCATGTACGTGGGAGGTGGAATCTGGACTGAAGATCCTCAAAAGAAGGAAAGAAATGTAGGGGAGATAAGTCTGAAAAGTTACGAATCCCACTGGTTACCCATGGGGAAAAAGAACGCAAGTCTAAACCAGGAAGGAACTGGGTTATTCCACAGAGGGAACATACGCCAAGGCTGGGTTAAAAGTTCATATGTGTGGGTGATTTTATCCCATATAGATATGGAGAAAGCTATTATAGGAAGGATGGAAGATAGAGAAAGTCTGAAAAGAGGCTGGAGCTAGAGTAGGCAAGAAGCAGAGACAACATTAGAGAAGTTAGCCTCAATATCCACCCAAACCCTAGTACCTGTGGTTGAGTGTAAAGATACACACTGAGTTAAATGTGTGGCGCGATAATAAGCCAAAAAATTTGGAGCACCCAGCCCACCCTCTCCAATAGGTCTGAACAAAGTATCCTGGGGGATGCGTGGTCTACAAGCCGCCCAAATAAATTTGGAAGCTAATTGCTGCAGAAGCTTAAGATATGTAGCAGGAATTCTAATGGGGAGGGTTTGAAATAAATATAATAGATGAGGTAATATATTCATTTTAAGCGAATTAATCCTGGCTATCCAGAATATGAGCATTTTATCCCATTTTTAAGGCACGCCATAATAGTAGAGAAAAGGGGAGGGTAATTAGCTTTAAAAAGTTGTTGATACGATTTAGTTAAGTAAATCCCTAAATATTTAATCTTTTTAGTTTGCCAACGAAAATTAAAGCTGAAGCTGACTACAGTAGGATGCGGAAAGATTGAGAGGTAGCATGTTAGATTTACTAGCATTAATCTTATAGTTGGAGAGGGTTCCAAATGTATGCAGGTCCTTAAGAAGGGATATTGAGGGGTTAGTAATAGTCATTAAAATGTCGTCAACATACAAAGATATTTTATGGTCCGTAGAACCTACGGTAATTCCACTTATGTTAGGGTTTTCTCTAAGTTTTATGGCTAGGGGTTCAATCATCAGTGCAAAGATAAGGGGCAGCCCTGTCTAGTGCCGTTATGAATATCGAAGGGGGAATACTTAAATCCATTTACGAGAATGGAGGCAGTGGGATTAAAATAGAGGGCAGCTATAGCGTTTATGAAAGGACCTTTGATGCCCATACCAAATAAAATCTGACGCATATACTGCCACCCAACTCTATCGAACGCTTTCTCCGCGGCTAACGCCACTACAAGAGCAGGAAGACTGCTAACATATCAGCTATGTGAATGAGATCTATAGCCCTCCTGGTGTTATCAGAGGCTTGTCGGCCAGGGATGAAACCCACTTGATCTGGGTGGATCAATGTGGAGACTATCTGGTTTAAGCGATTCGCCAAAATTTTAGCAAATAGCTTAAGATCTACATTCAAAAGTGATATTGGTCTGTAGTTGCTACAAGAGTTAGGATCTCGTCCAGGCTTGAGGATCACGACAATCTCTGCTCTCGTGGTGGCCTGGTCAAATTTGGATTCCCATGAGAAGCATGGGAAGGAGCTGTGTGGCAAATTTTTTTTAATAAATGTCAGTAAAGCCATCAGGGCCAGGGGCTGAAGCGTTTTTAAGTCCTTTAATGGCATCCAATATTTCCTGGGAGGATATTGCTTTATTAAGGAGGGAATTTTGCATCTGTGTAACCTTGGGGAGGTTGATAAAAGAAAGGAAATCATTGATTTTGTTAGTCAAAGTAGGGAGATTAGAATAATGGGATTCAAGATTATATAGGGAGAAGTAGAATTCCTGAAATAAATCTACAATTTGCTTAGGATCATAAATCAAGGAACCACCATGAGATTTAAGTGACGTGACGTGATTCCGAGAGTGTTTTTCCCTTAGTTTCTGTGCTAAGAGGCGGTCTGCCCTGTCCCCTTTTTCATAAAATTTTTGTCTAAGCCAGTGTAGGGTTTTAGCGGCTTTCTTGGATAGAAGGTGATGAAGTTGGCCTTTCAAAGCTAGTAATTTAAGGCGTGTTTTACATTTAGGGTATCTCTGAAGGCGGGTGGTAAGAGAGGTAATTTGATTTTCTAGTGCTCTGATGCGCGTTTTCTCAACTTTATTCCTATTAGCTGCTATTGCAATTAAAGTGCCTCGGATGAATGCCTTGTGAGCTTCCCCATTCTATCTTTAAATATACAGTAAAGGAAAGCTAACATGCTATTTTAGGTGGGGGGATCTGAAATTTTAAGGTTGGGATTTATGGATACAGCAGGGATCCGCTCTCATATCCATGCTGACACTACCTTTGAAAGTTTGGAAGCAGTCATATATTATTTCCAATGAGTGGAGGAGGCAAATAAAGAGTTTTGGTCCTTTGATAAATAGAACCAATAACATTTGTAATATAGTATAACAAATTAACGGAACAGATTTTAAAACTGTCCACCTACAGTGGATAGAAAACAGGCAAAGGCTGTTCAATCACAGTCTTTATACTTTAGTCTTTTTACTCATTCAATAAAAGAGCTTTTAGCAAACATCCTTTGTAAGTGAAATCTGAGCATTTTAAAGTTTTCATGTTGTAGATTCGCTCAATTTCCAGTTGCAAAGGATATTTGGTAAAGGTCCTTTTATTATATTAGTATGATGACAAGAGCGTAACTATAGGGGGTGCAATGGGTTCAATTGCTACAGGGCCTAGTGGGTTAGGGAGCCCGCCAGGCCAGAAATCACCCACTGCACCCGCACCTCTCCTGTGAAAGATCGGCTTCTTGTTAAGCAGCACTGTGGAGTCTGTCATCCCAGCGTTGCAATAAAGGGTCACGGTGGTCTAATGTGATTCTCTATAGCAGCTCTGCAGAGAGAGATTCCACAATAACACTGCCTCAGCCTCCAGTCCCACTGATCACTCTTCTCCAGCTCCTCAGCAGTGGCTAAATCCCCTTCAGCAGAGGTATCTTCAGATGTCACCGGGTCATGTGACTGCAGCAGTTCGGGGGCTGCTGGAAATCTTCCATTTCCTGTCTCCTGTGTGGGGGGTGGTGTGGAAGGAGCTGCTGGCAATCTTCCTGATGGCATAAGAAGGTGCTAATAAAAGGTGATGTGATTGTGAAGGAGCATTGAGGGGGCCTTGGATATGGTTGCATGTGGGCAAATATATAAAACAAGACATGGTCTGGCACTCTAGCCATTACTCAGTTACTAATCATGATCTTCTATCTTTATCTTTATATAAATATGTGTGTATAAATATATGTAAAAGACATGGCCTGGCACTCTAGCCATTACTCAGTTACTAATCATGATCTTCTATCTTTAAAATAAATGTCAGAGAATTAGTTACAAATATCTGCAGATATGTGATATAAGCCACCCGCCTCTTACAAGGCTTCTCTGTTAGGTGGTACTAACTCTAAACTTTAGAGTCCCAATTGTGGGTCACATATCAAATATCTTTCTAAACTAAGAGCTAACCTCTTATAAAGATCCCCAAATCTCCAAAACAGCCACTCTGAGACTGCACCCCCTCTCAGCTGCAATCCCAGACAAGCTTTAAAACACACATCCAAGATAGAGGTTGCTTCAAATCAGTTTATAAAGTAAATTATATTGCAGGTGCACAAGGCAAGGGAAATTTACATAAAAAAACAAGACATGCCCTGGCACTCTAGACATTACTCACAATTGGGACTCTTAAGTTTAGAGTTAGCACCACCTAACAGAGAAGCCTTGTAAGTGGTGGGTGGCTTATATCACATATCTTCAGATATTTGTAACTAATTCTCTGACTTTTATTTTAAAGATAGAAGATCATGATTAGTAACT
>WWET01001408.1:310314-341912 GCA_011038615.1 Limnodynastes dumerilii | reverse complement strand
CGCCTGCCCCTACCCCTCCATCCCCTGCAGCCTGACCCTAACCCTCCCCCCCTTGCATCCTGACTCTAACCCTCCCTTCCCCGCAGCCTGACCCTAACCCTGGAAAGGTTACTCACCTTTCCCGTGGTGTGGGTCCTGCGGTAGTGGCGACTGCTGCGTTTCCAAAAACGGAATGGGTGAATATGCAGATCAGCATACTCATCCATTCTGAAAAGAAAATTATAAACTGGGGAGTATTCGAAATAGGGACATCCAAAAAGGAAATTTCGGATGTCCCTGTTTCGGAAATCAGAATTTCTAACCGGGGACTGCAACCGCCCTAATCTACCCGCCACAAACTGCTGCAACCTCTTACTAATGGGAACAGGGAAATAGGTTCCCGTTCCCAATAGAAATTTTCTAATTTTATATTTGTTATACCAATTATGGGAATCAACCTGTCACTATTTTTATCCCCAAAATGTTACATTTGTGTGAATTCCATCTTTCTATCATTTCCTTTGTCTACGTGCATTAAAGCTGATCATTGTTTAGCTCAATACTTTACAAAAGACCATGGCATGAATTATTAACATACATGTGACAAGTGAGTAATTCATAAACAAATATTAGAGATTTGACTACACATAAGAATCAGTATCTTAATCTAAATGTGGCCAATGTTTGGAAATAGCTTAGAGTGAAAATACCACCACCATGGAAATAAAAAAACACACCTTTCTGTTTACAGAAGGCGTAGTTATGCTGCAATTTGAGTTTAGATTGGTAGTCATAATTGCCCCTGCATATGCTTAGTACTTTTGTAAGTTATAAAAACGGGGCCTGATCCAGACTGGAATCTACACTTAGATCTGCTTACCTTTGCACTACATATGTCCAAGCAAATGTATTCACAAATGACTCAAACAGTCACATAAATATGCCATGGTTGCTTGATCTCCTGCAATGTCCAGAAGACTCTCGAAATTCAGACACAGCTCTTTCACCAAGATATCCTGTAGGGAAGAAATGAGAAGTTGGCAACTATAAAAATGCACCAAGATTAGTGAAAGGTGGGGAAAAAAAGGCACTGTATCTCTAATAAGTCTAAGAGTGTATATCGTGATCTAAAAATAAATCTATATTCACCCTGATAACAACAATGGTAATGAATAAATGGGATAAAACAATCAGCCTTAGTTCTATCAAACAAAAGTACTAAAAATACATATGTAGGCTATATACATATGAAGGCTATAACACTTAAGATTCAGATGGTAACAGAATAAGCACAACACCATATGCACAGGGCACGGATAACAGAGACAACTGGATAAATGCCTCTTAAGAGAGTATACCTGAGAACAATACAGGAATAAATAATGGTGCAAAACACATAAGAAACTAAATTTATGGAATACAGAGAAAACAGCAATACAAGAAAACAGCAAAACAGATCAGTGAGCACATGTGCAAGTTAATAATCACCAGCAGTCTGCTCAGAGAGAGGAAGTTATATATGAGCAGGTTTACCAGGTGCTAGATAATTAATTAATAAAAAAAGAGTCCAACAGCATGTCTTAGGGGCAGGTCAAGATAATATCCATGATCTGGAGGCACACAAACACCTAAGATTGCCCCTAGGGGCAAGATCGAATATTACACATAAACACAGTTTGTTTGTTTTTTTTATACATACTTTATTTGGGGTTTTACAATGTCCAAGTAGGACCAACATAACATTGCAATCAATATTAGTATCACATCGTAGCATACATAGAACAATAATGATGACTTCATATAGAGGAATTTATACACGTCTGGTGGAAACCAAATACAATATTTAGATAAAAGAGAGTTAATCAGCAGTGTGGAAATGGTATGCAAATGTTATGCTTGCATTAAGCAACGTTTCCCTGAGGCAAACAGATGTATCAATCTAAAAGTACAGAACAACGGTCTAATATTGGGGAACGGACCAATTAGTGTTACAAAATAAACAAGACATGACATGGGGGGGTCAGGTCACCTATAGCTGATCAAGGTCAGCTCCTCTATGTATAGACAAGAGCTATGCGTACATTCACATGGAATTATACTTGGGAACAATTTAAGTAGTGTAGGGGCCAAGTGCTTCAGCATAAGAGGGGGAGGCTTTAAACTCAAGCCACATAAACATAGTTTAACAGGACTTCCTTCATTTGGTGCGCCATGGAAGAGTACATATCTGTCTGTATTGGGCATGAATGTTATGTACCCATATGCAGACTGCAGGAATTGTGCACCAATCAGAACATTCAGATTTGGTTCCCTTTTAAACCTTATATTAATTGTGTGGCAGTTTCTCAACTACAGGGTCTTTTTTATGTTCTTGTCTGGATCGGATCTGTGATTATACATATAACTGAAGAGCAAGCTAAGAAATTAGGAACCAGCAGCTCTTGGTGAGTCACAGGTGCCACAAAGTGTGGCTAAGATGTAGGTTTTCATAATTAAATATTTAAATTTTTTTCTCTGACAATTATGACTTGACTTGTCATAAAGCTTTATCAAATCTTAAGAAGCTTACCAACCAGGAAAGCTAAATTTATACCAAAGGTAACATACATATTAGTTACAGAATTATTAATAAACTATTATTATATATTACATATACCTGACCATCCTTGTTACCTAATATTTTATGATACAGTAACAAAAATGTCAAGACCATTATTAACTTAGCCCAACCCTAACTTCCTTTCATTTATCTTACATAATACATGATCGGTAATGAAAATAGTACAACATGTCTTATCCTGTGTGTAATGTTTGTAAGAAATAGGTTTGTTTTCTTTAGGAAAGTTTGTGTGATTGAGCCTGATGGAATTTCTTACTCATTCAGTATGATATTTAGCATAAATGCAACAATATGAATGTGATGCAATGTAGAAAATCTAGACAGCCCAGACAATAATGTTAGTGCGGCTTTTCTTCCTGTGCTTTGATTTCAGTCATCAATATATGCTATCAAAATAAGTGACTTAAACTTGATGCAAGGTCTTGTGTAAAGATTAATATAGTAAGGGGATTGTATATAGTGATTTTATTTAACATGATAATGCTGAAGAAAATAGGCATTATTGCACATATTTACAAAAGCAATGCATACTATAATTGTGGTCATCCACTAATATAACACTTTTGTTTAGTCTAGTTAAAACCTTTACCTATGGTTGCCGACCCTCCTGGTATATCCGGGAGACTCTGGCAAATCTCCCACAAATCCCGACCCCCTGTCGATCTCTATTGTAATACTAGAGTTACTAGGGATGGGCAAGATCATCAAGCCCCACCCATCCCATGTAACATTAGGGATTGCAGTAATGATTGACAGGGGGTGGGTCTTAATGTCACAATTTGCATAAATCACATCATTAAGCCCCTCATACCGGAATCTATTTCTTCCCTCATAGAGCTCCCGGAGGGAAGAAATAAAAAGTAGGCAACCCAATCTTTAACATGTTAGACTAAAGAGTATTATAGTTTCTATAGTATTATATCTTTGCAAAATGCATTTGATTCCCTAATTTTTGTTTTTTAAGTGTTTTTTAAAGTGTTTTTTCATAGGACCAGATAAAGACTCTGCACACTTTCCATACGTGCAGGGGTCTAACAGTATGAAAGAGAGAAGGGAGTGAACTCCCCCTGTCACTCCCCTCTCTCATGCAGGCTACGCTACCATAAGCCTCCTTAAGTTAAATGTGCGGATCAGCATTCCGAAAGACCACCATGAGTGTGTGAGTGGGCTATCGGGAGTAAGTCTGGATCTGGCCCATAGTTATTTGAGCCCCATAGTAATATTCTCTTTCCTAAGATCTTTAGCAGCTTATTTATGGTTAGTGCTGCATAAGGGTCATAGGGCCTGATCCAGACCTAAGCGTAAGCGTAAGATCGGCTGAACGGGGAACGGGCGTCCGTAGCAGCGCCGTAGGGACGCTAAAGGGGATGTCCCCCAGCGTCCCTACGTTCAGGTTAGTGTAGGTGGGCGGGGGAGCTAGTTTAATGAGGGTAAGAGGGTGGGCTAGGCGGCCATACCCTCCTGTGCGAGCGTATGGCCCCTTCCTTACGCCGGTTGAAGTTAGGGTAGCATTCAGCCGGCGTAAGGAAAGGGCCATACGCCCGCACAGGGGGAGTGTCGGGGAAAGTGAACGCTGATACGCTGTGCTTTAGTAAGCACAGCGCATTGGCGTAGGTCTGGATCAGGCCCATAGTTAGGTAATAATATATCAGACAGTAGTGCCAACAGTATATAGTAGGCTCAGCAGTAGCGATCGTTGTTTATATTATGCCCTACAGTAACACAATGTCCAATAGTAGAATTATTAAAAATGACTACCCTCCATTTCATGTTACAAAACCCTCATTTAATGTCACATAACTCACCAACCCATTGCATGTCCCATAGTAGAACCTACTTTCATGTTATATAGGGAATTCCTCCTTTTCATGTCACATAGCAGACCCCTCAGTGTTTTATGTCACATAATTGAAGCCCCTATTTCGTGTCCCATAGCAGACTGACTCCAGGTCTACGAGCACCCTGAGCTAGAAATTTTGTGGCCGTCACCTATGGATCAAACTATTTAATAACAAAAAAAACCTTTTAATACCATCAAGATTATTTAGATTATTTAAAAAATGACATGTAATGAAGCTCTTCATTCCACTTAGATATGTTCAGATATGCCCATTTCCTCTTTAATAGGGATTTATATGATAAAGCATTCTATTATGGGGAATAATTTGAGCACAATTAAGAAAGTATAAAGTTCATTTTCATTGAACATATTGGGTTGGATCTAGACTTAAGTAAGTGCTTGAAATTAGTTACACCTGGGCTAAACCATGTTGATTGCAGGGGGAGTGTCACGCGCTGTGCTCTCACCGCTGCATCTTCTCCCCGCTGTCGCGCGCTGTCGGCTCCCAGCTGGTCCGTCGGAGCCTCAGGAGACTCCTCCTCCCTGTCACTCGGTTCACTTCCTGGTTCTGTCCCCGCTGTCTCCTCCCTGCGTGTCAAGCCTCGCTCCCAGGTTCACTCCCTTACTCGCTCTCTGCATTAACGGGCTGGCGTCCAGGTTGTTGCCCAGCAACCTGGACGCCCGCCTGTCAGATCTTTGGCGCGACTCCCCTGCAATTAACATGGTTTAGCCCAGGAGTAACTCATTTCAAGCACTTACTTAAGTCTGGATCCAGCCCATTGAGCCCTATTAAGCAGTATAGTTTCAGAATAATTTAGGCAGGATAAAAAGATTTATTAGGGGACATATAGCAAATATTCGTCATAATACAGCTCTTTATTCCTTAATTGTATCCCTGATCATAATATATTCCACCTTTAACAGGCTTTATTTTCCCCTTATAATAGGCCTTATGTATATCCCTAGTGTGTGTGTGTGTGTGTGTGTGTGTGTGTGATAAAGACCTAGGCCCAGGTTCAGACCTAAGTACAACAGGGGACTTACGCAAATCCCGTCTCTGAACATGTGCGTGCCAGATGTTCTGCGTGCGTACTAACTTAGTTACGTACGACAATGAGTACGCAGAAGGGGCAGAGCCTTCAATTCCGATAGAGGGAAGTGCAGGGGGTGTGCACTACGGCTGCATAACTACGGGTACCCGCATGCACCGTAAAGCATGTGGGAGTCTGGATCTGGACCCTCATTTTTTGTTGGTCTGCACAAAACCCAAGTGGGTTAAAGGTGAGCATAAAATGGATTATAATAAGCAAGATTGCTGTAACAGGCCACACAAGGGTCTTCTGTTGTATCTTCCTTTTATGTATTACAACGGCGGAGGAGTGACAAGTGGACCACATAAAAACATGATGATATGCTAAATGGGAACAGTTAATATTGTGAGTGTTTATAAGACCTATTAAGGACAATTAGTTCATGACATTTTACACAATTATTCTCTGCATATTCTCCATTCATATTTTGTGTGTTCCTTATGAGGAATGAGGTATTACCATGGAGTCTACACCTCTAGAAGACACCAGCAATTTTGAGTTTCTTCACTCCAAAGAACGGATTAAATAGAACGGAAATTACACACAAGACACAACAATTGCAAATTTGGTACTGTGATTTATCATTATTTTTATTAACTCTTTTTCTATGAACTTTATTTCCATGAACACTTTTTAATTCACTTTTCATCCATGTGTTCTTTATGATTTAGCTGTATGGTCAAAGGTTTATTACCATAAGTATAATATTGTGGATTTTGACACTTTAAAATATCATATATCATGTGCAGGTAGCACGCAGAGTTGAAAGGTGATGTTTTCTATCCCAAGTCTAAATAACAGTGTGATAGTAAAGCTGGTCAGTATCTGTGTGCAGTAAGCAATTCAAAGATATATCCCAGCATGCACGTGTAAACTTCCTCTCTTAATTTCAAGCACTTACTTAAGTCTGGATCCAGCCCTATATTTCTTAAAATGTTTATAATGGGACATATATACGTACTATAATGAGGGTAATCCTTCTCTGCACTTGCAGTTATGCAGCCATAAGTGCAGATAAGCACAGGGAAGCTATCTATTACGTTTGCAGTGCTGTGAGAGGTACTGCACTGTTTAAAGATGCTGGAACCAATGAAAGGTGAGTACAGGTGGTTGCTGAGCATGCTGCAATTGCACCCCCTGCAGGCACTATAGTTATGCAACTGCACCTTCAAATACTTTTTTTTCCAAAACATAAACTTTGTGCTAAAAGTAAAAAAATGTGTTACTGTGGTAATGGAAATTCCTTTCTTTGCTTACATACCTTCTGTCATATTATGTATGGAACCTAGTAAAATGCTCTCCTTACAATACTGTACTATACTGTTTAATCCTTACTGTTAACACCAGTTACCATCCTATATTGTAGTAAGCATGTAAGGGTCGCAAAACACAACTCTTCAGTATTCCCTATCATGTGTCCCCAACTCCTCAGTATTCTCTATTCATGTGTCTGCAGCTCCTAGTATTCCCCTTAATCATGTTTCTCCAGCCTCCCCAATATTCCCCATCATGTCTCTCCAGCCTCCCCAGTATTCCCCTTAATCATGTTTCTCCAGCCTCCCCAATATTCCCCATTCATTTGTTTACAGCCACCCCGGTATTACCTACATGTCTCTCACTCCCAGTATTCCCAAATCATGTCTCCCCATTACTCAGTAGTCCCCATCTTGTCTATCCAGCCTCCCCAGTAGTCCCCATCCATGTCTCATTAGCTCCCAGTATTCCCCTTTTGAGTCCTATGCTTTACTTACCTTTGATGTCTTCCCTCCTCCTGTCTGCTGCTCTCCTCTGTGCTCTGTCCTAATGTCAAATCAGTATCATTTGCAAACAAGATCCTGATCCCTGCTATGAGTCAGCTGTTCTTTGTAACTGCCGCGGTGGCTGATCCCTGACAGTGCAGGGAAGCGAGGTTATAAGCGACTCTCCAACCTGGCCCCCTGCAGATCACATTGCGCCGCCCCTGACAATTTCTTATGCATTGCTCTTATTAGGAGCCAATCTTCCCTAAATGCCTAATCATTTAGGGGCTGATTCAGAGATGCGATTGCGAAAAGATCGCAAATATACGCATCTAATGTTAAGATCTTACCATGTTCCAGCCCACTGCATAAACAGTCACTCCCCTTGCAAACAGCGGTGGATCTTAAACTTAGACCACCATTGACTAGCCCTAACTCTGCGCTGTCATTTGGGATCTTAAGTGACGTGGCAGCGTTCATTTAAGATCCTAAGTGTCAGCCCGCGCCCACTTTTCCTCATTTCCCTGCCTGCCTACGCATGCGCAGTTATGCAAATTTTCTAAGATCTTAAATATACGCTCCTAAGTGCCGTGCAAATCGTATCTCTGAATCAGGCCCTTAGTCTTTTGGGAGCTGAAACAGGCCTATAGTGACATTGAGTCATTATAATAACCAAAAGCTTTTTAGTGTGTAAGTGAATACTTTGGATATGGGTTCTAGAAATGTACTCAGAGCCTATCCTCAGATCCTACTTACTCCAACTCCACTACACTAGGATTGGCTCCTATTTGTACAGTGCGTGCGCATGGTGTGAGGAGGGCCGTATGCAATTTGTACAGCATGAATCTTAGTTACGCATTGGCACCAATTTCCGCAGAGCTGATGGGCAACATTTAAGGTAGGTCCTGGGTACAGAAATCACATGCATGATCCACTAACAAAACTCCACGGCCGCTGTGAACATAGTTCAACTGCAGTGGCATCAGACATGGATTCGGCCCATGGTAAACTTGAAAGACATTGGGGCTGATCCTGAGGAACGGCTGATGGGGGAATTGCGTACACCTCGTACGTAATTTCCCTTTGTTGAATGTTTTGCGCAGGCACACAACCATCTTACGACGCCGTATCGGCCGTTGTACGTAACGAAAGTTACATAAGCCGGATATTACAAAAAGGGGGTTTTCCTCCCTTTACGCATGTCTTATCTCCGCCATGAAGGAGGAGATAGACATGCGAATTAGGGGACGGGGCGGGGGAAGCCCCGTTATGATCATACGTGATCTTAAAAGTTAAGGTAGGAATCTGGACACGTAAGTGTTCAGATTTCCTACCGACAGCGGGGAGAGCACGGAGCGTGCACTCCCTGCTACGATGACAGCCGTAATGACTTCGGGCGCCCGTAGGTCTGGCTCCGGCCCATTGCCCCTAACCCTGCAGAAATCTTTAGACTATTCTAAATTTCTAAATTTTTTACATAACTCCACTATCACACAATAGAGCTCAAATTCTTTCCTGCAGTCACCAGAGGCACAATATATCATGGTAGAGCCCTATTGCTTCTGTAGAATGAACATTATTAACATGAGCATCCTGCCTATAGTTTTGCAAACTGGGAACACTATTATATCTTGAAGCAAAGAATGGTCTCCAGTTTTTGCACCCTCTACAATTCTTTATTACGTTATACAATAAATAATTGCAAAACCTAGATAAAGAAGTTCTTTCTCAACTCTCAGAAGTGTAAGCCAATTCATACTTTATTCTTATACTTATTCATGGAAACCTTCTTGCATGTGTAGGGTAGCCATTCTGTGTGATCAGAGACCTATTCTGCAAATGTTCACATCCTCCATACATGTGTGTGCTGGTTGTCATCATTCAGCTATTGCATGACTTGGAGTTCTGCCAAATTGTAAGCAGTTTTCTTCCCGAACAGCACCAGTTGTGTGACTCCGGGGCCAAAGATTCCAATGCTGACAGGTGTTTTCATCATAACCTTAACTATTCCATTTCTGCAACCTAAACTTAACCCCCCCTCTCACCCTAACCCTCTGTTTCCTGCAAGCTAACAATAACCCTCCCCTAATCCTTACCCTTCCCTCTCCACTGTCTAACCCTAACCATTCACTCTCTGAAGCCGAACCCTAAACTTTTTTCTCCGTAGCCTAACCCTAACCTTCTCTCCACAGCCCAACATTAAACCTTCCCATAGCCAAATCTAAGCTAGCAGCCTAACACTTATGGACAGGCATAAATATAACAAGTGTACAAATTTAAGTTAAAGCATCTCTCATAGTTATTGGACTAGAAGTGAAACTAACAGTAATATAATTTTGGTGAGGAAGGATAGCAAAACAATTCTCTATATACTGACCATCCACACCATGACCAAAATTAACAAAAGGTAAGGAATTTACTAGTCATTGCATTTTTTTTTTTATTATCGTTGTGTAATAAATCATTAATGATAACAACAATTTAAAAGTAAATAACCGTACATAAAATTTGTCCACCATGTTCCAAACAGTGAAAATGTCAAATTTAATACTCACTAAACAGAGTTTTATCATTTTTATTAACCAAACTGATCTGACATAAACTTTCATGTTCTCATTTTACAATGTCCTCTGCCATTAACTAAATTTGTTAAAACTTAAAATTATTTAAAATGTTTTAATTGGTATATGCATAATCTCCCTTGTATTTATAACTGTTTTAGGTGATATTGTCAGCATGGCTCTAATATACGTCAAGAATATTTGTACTGGAGAGTACTGCAATGGCAAGACATGTTCTACTAATAACTATTCTGGCATCTGTTTACAACTAACAATTAATCAACTTACAATGAATGGATTTCTATTGGCTAGCTTGGGTAACAGATGTGCAGTGTCCTGATGCGTAAAAAAAAAGTGACCCCACACCATACCCTTGCACCTAAAATGATGCAGCCGCTGCAGATACACATAATCCCATACCTGATGACAATATCCATAGCACGTTCAAGTGACATAAAAAAGTGCAATTTCCAGGAAGAACATCTTAAAAACAAAGGATCGGATCCAGAACCCCGCAGGTGCAGGGTTCTGTCCGTCCACAGGAGAGAAAGGACAGTGAACTCCCCCTGTCACTCCCCTCTTTCCATAAGGCAGCCTTAAGTCCCACTTGCGGATCAGCTGTCTGTCCGACCGCTGATCTGTTCGTATGTGGGTGGTGACAAATAACATGCTTCCCCCACCCACCCTAGCGGGCAGAGGGCAAGCACAGTCCCTTTGATCCTAAAAGCCTAAAACTAATGTAACATGTGCCCTTCAGTCCATTCAGCCCACTTACGCATCTTGTGGACAATTGTTCCCTTCTCTGGATCTGCCCTAAGTCTAAAGGATTACAATGCATCATAGTCTTCATTCAGCAACATGCACCTGTGTCCTTTATGCAGGCATCCCATCATGATCAGAGTTTTGTAGATGACTGGCATGTGTTAAGTGTTGTAAACACTATGGGGTCATTCTGTGGAATTTTTCCACTATAATATTTACTGCATAACTTGGCAGGAGAGGTAGTCTGAGGTCTGAGGAGGTAGGTTCACTGAGTGATCCCTGTCCCTGCTCTCCTTCTTTTATTGTCCCCCTCCACTGGATCCGATGCCATTTTCTTATATGTAATATACTACCATTGTGTTTTTTTTAAATTTATTTATGCCCTATTCACATTCCTTTTATCTTGTCTGTGCTCTTCTCTGTCTCATTCTTCTATATATTGCAGCGGCATGTAACACCCCTATTTGTAATTGCCTCTTTCCCCTTCTCCTTGCTCTTCTGGCCTTAACTTCTATTTGTGTCCGTCTCTCTGTATTCCCCTTTCTGTATCAAACACTTTCCCCTTTACCATGTCGATGACCCTACAATACCTGTATCAGCCTCTCTCTCTACAATTCCTCAGTCTATGCCAGTCTCTCTCACCTGTCTGTACCAGTTATATTTCCCTTCAACAATGTGATGTAATGCCGGCATACTTATACCAGTCATGCTGCCTTCCCTGTTTGTTTCTGACTCTGGTTCCCTCTGTCTGTCTTCACAAATATGCAGTTTTTTATCCACTTCCTGTTTCTATTGCAGTATGTCTTCCTGTCTCACCATGTGTGTATTTGTATTTCTATATCCAACTCTATACTGCAAATAGAACTTAAAAAAAAAAAAAATAAATACCAAAATTATATTGCATTTTATTATTTAATCTATAATACCTATGTATTTGTATTTTTCTATGCATGCATTACTTGTGTCTTTTCTTTATTTTTACTACTTTTAGTGCCTCTCTGTCTCTCTTTATATTTTTTACTCCCTCCACTTTCCATCACTTTCCTTAATTTTCCTTCATGTTATTATCTGCTTCATCGGGAAGTCATAATAACAGTTCTGTAGGCGTCTCTGTAAAATCAAGTCAAGTCAACACACTAAGCAGCGATTAAATGATGCTTTATTTAAAAGATAAAAAGAGCTCCATATTATATATTATTTTGTTTAATTAAATTTGTTGGAACTGTCTTTTTGTTAAAAATAAAAAGAGTATTAATGATACAGAACCAGATCCAGACGTTCAAAGTGGGTGTTTTTCTGACCTTGGTGTTTACAGACCTCGGAATATGCACTGAGGTCTGGATCAATGTAATCATTAAAAGAGCTGGTGTATTATGCAAATTAGAGTTAATGTCAAGTTATGGATCAACCAGGTGTTAATGAGTTTGCACTTCCAATTACAGTTCAGCGATATACAGTACATTCCAAAATATAGATCAAAGGATAAAATGCAATATCATTTTGGTATTTTTTTTTATTTTTTTTTAAGTTCTATTTGCAGTATACAGTGCACTGGATAGAATGAGCATCTATCTTTCACAAAGGCAAATTCATTATATAAACAGCTATGGAGGAGCCCATATAATGAATATGGGAAATGAATGTTGGTGAAATATAAATACAGACCCAGACCTGGTTTAAACGAATTAACTCATATTTAAAAAACTATTTGCCTCTTCAACAAAGGTGGTTACCATAGTAACTGACAGTTGGAAACTGAGGAGCAGAGTATTTTGCACCTAATGGAATGGGTCATGTTGGAGGGTATGTAAATAGTCATTCAGAGTAGGCTAGCCATATGTGTAGGAAGTAATTATGACCAAGCAAGACTCTTGTAAGATCAGGTTATCCAGCAAAAATTATGTTTAAAGAAAACAGGATTTATTGCTGCTTACCTCTAAATCCTTTTCTATGTATACATCTGGGGGACACTGCAAAGCTGGGTTGGATGAGGTGCTGTGTAGCTTGGCGATAGCCAGTTAAAACTGTTGAAGGTCAAACTCTTCTCTCCAACCCCCTCTGGCTCTCAGTTCAGTACTAGTGCCTGTCGGAGCTGGGCACTTTTGCTGGAAGCTCATAGCTTTTTTTTATTTACTTGCTATTATTTATTTTTTATTACTTCCATTTAATTTCTTGCCACTCAGAGGGAGAGCAGGACCTACCACCGCAGCCTGACTTTCTCAACGCAGCAATGTTTATGGCAGCTGAGGGGAGAGTGTAGAGCAAAGCCTGTTGGCTTCTGTTCTCACTTTCTGGGTCCTCCAAACACATGACTCTTCCTCTGGTGGCATGAGGGGACAGACTGGGCTCCAGCATTATTAATTTATTTATTACCAGGTTTGGTACTTGTGTATTTTATGAACTCATTTTAAGCGAATCCCCCAACCACCAAAATAAGGAGTAATGTGGTGACTCAGTTGACCAATAGGGATGGCCATCATTTCCCGCTCTTTTTTCATCTGTTAGTGTGTTGCATGTTTACCTTATTATATAGAACTTTCAGTGACGTACGCTACTTCCGATTCTTCGGAATCCAATATGATTATAGTTATGAAATAAATAGATTTTTAGGGTTGGGCGCAAAGAGTATTATAACAAATGTACCGTGGAAAGAAGAATAAAGGATAAAATCTAGTGCCTAATGTTAGGCACTAGATTTTATCCTTTATTCTTCTTTCCACGGTACATTTGTTATAATGTTATAATACTCTTTGCGCTCAACCCTAAACATCATTTTATTTCATATAGTTCTAGTTTTGATATATAGTGTGGCATGTATATATTTTTTGGGGTAGGCTGCATTTTAGGAATTGAGTATTGCGCCTAGGTGTTGTATATTTTTACTTATTAGTCTTCCGATATGATTATAGTGCCTGATCTGATCCGTTCTCTAATGGGGAGGAGAGTAGATGCTGAACGGTTTGGGACGAGGACAATAAAACATTCATTGGTTTCTTTGCAAATTCCACTAAACACCCATTGCTGAGGTAAAAGTTATTATTACGGCAGGAAAAGAGAAATTATTGATGACCAATCACAGTTGATTGGGGGCGTCGCTTAAATTAAGTCTGTAAAGTACACAAGTACCCCAGGTTTTTATATAGTGCTATCAGGTTAATTAGTGCTTTACAGAGAAAATTTCACATTCACATCAGTCCCTGCCCCATTGGAGCTACGTTCTAAAGTCCCTAACACAGACACAGACACACACAGACTAGGTCTAATTTAGTAAGCAAGGAACTAAAGTGCCCTAGCAAATTGTTATTAACCAGTAACTAACAACTGTGTGTAACTACAGTTTCTGCGTTTTGTTTTGCAGATAGAATGGCAAGTTAATTACTGGTTAATAGCTGTGTGCTGGAGCACTTTTTGTGACTTCGATCAGTCAATAATCTTAATCTCAATAATCTTATAACACCATATTCTCATATCCGATTTCCGCTTTCCTTCTGGGTGTTTAAAACTGATTTTGGCCACTCTTGCATTCTGTGCATGCAGATGCATCCATGCTACCTTATCAAAACACTTTTTGACCTATCCTGATACCCAAGACATCTTAGTACTGCAGGGTTGCCGACTCTCCCAGAATAACCGGGAGACTCCCGAAATTTGGGGAGTTCTCTCGGTATCCTGGGAGAGCCGGCAATTCTCCCGCAAGCCCCGACCCACCTATCAATCACAAGTGTAATCCCTAGAGTTACTAGGGATGGGCAGGATTTGATGATGTCATCAAGCCCCGTCCATCCCATTTAACGGCAGAAATCACAGGAAGGAAACATTTCAATTGTACAGTGGGGGGTGGGTTTTGGCATATCAGATGGATTGTTGATCCGCTCGTGTGACTTAAGGCTGCCTTATGGCAGCCTAAATCTGCAGAAAAGAGGGGAGCGACAGGGGGAGTTGACTCCCCTCTCTTGTGCGTACTGACAGACCCCTCGCACGTACAGGAAAGCGTGCTGGGGTCTGGATCCGGTCCTATGTTTTGCCCTCCCATGAATTCTAGAAAACGGGGATAAATTAAATGAAGATGGGCATGAAGCAATAGTAGAATAATTAGCTATTCACTTTACTTTTACCCTGAATTTTGTGTGGTATGTTCAGTAACAAACAAGATATATAGTCATTTAAATATATACCATAACCCATGAGGCAGTGACTATAGATTTATCTAATGAGATTAGGCTGTCCATGAAATCTGAATAAAAACTAGGTTAATAATTATTAAAAAAAAATGTACATTTTTAAGATGAACATATGTATTTATCTATTTTTCTAACAGCTATTGTACTGGTTGGTAGTTAATGTTAATAATGATATTTATTTATTTAAAGTGTAAATAATGTTTTATACTTCTAGTAAAACAATGAAACTGGGGTTAGCCAACCCAAGAAACACTGTTGAAACAGTATTGGGTCTCTTTGTGTATCTACAGTCACTGATATAACTGTCATAAAACAAGATACAAAAGGCAAGAAAAAGGGGCTCCAGGCTTTATAGTAGTCCTTGGTCTTTAGCCCAACATAAAATTTTTCACTCCTACGCCCCCTGCTAACCCGTCATGTATAGCTAATAGTGCAGTGTAACCTCGTTTAGAGCACATATGTTTAAAGATTACATATACACAACTTTGCTAATATAGTATCGATAGTAGTACTATAAATATCAAGCACAATAAGAACTCTGTTCAGCTAAAGAAAATTCCATGTAGGTTTAGCAACGTGAAGAGGCAACTGTACTAATCTATGTTCAAGGTGTGGTTCTGATTTACTAAATACTATTGCATGATATAATTGCTGTCCTATTAATCAATAGGATGAGACAACATCATCTTACTTATGGCAGTCTATTTGGCAGAACTAAATATGCACACATAAAATTTATAAAAATAGAGGCTTACACAATGTACCAAAATTAAGTATGTGGGTGTAACTGAGAAGAAGCCTGTATAACACAACCAATAGTCAAATCAGAGATTTTACAAATTTGGTCCAGTACCCTTAACACGTAAAAAAAAATCAACTGTCACAGATGACACAATAGACATTTCAGAATTTCATGAAAGTTTAAGGAAAACATTTAATAGTTTGGGTGTGTGCATCGTGGTAGAGAATTTAAATTGTAAGCTCTGACTGGATAGACACGAGTATGAATAATTTTGTAGATCAGGGCTCCTCAAACAGTGGTACTAGTACTGCTGGTAGTACTTGGACCATTGTTAGGTGGTACTCAGGGCAACTGGTCAAGGTTGTAAGGAGGTACGATAACAAATGGCTGGGGACATAATTGATAAAATATCTTGATTTATTGGGGGTTAAATGACAACCTTCATTGGTTCGTATACAACCTTCGGATATTCATGTAGCTTGGGTCTCCTTGAGAAACTGTTCAAATAACAATACTGGATTTGATAGACATGGGAAAGAGGGATAAGGGAAGGAACGGTATGTGACGTCAGCTCTTTAGGGATATTCGGAGAAGTGGTCAGTGGGTCTCAAGTACAAACATATGCATATATGTTAAGGTTCAAGATATAATGGGATAAATCAGCTTGATGCATTGACTTGATCAGGATCAGACCAACAATCCTAATGTAATAAGGAATAAGTTTAAATTCAAGCCACGGAAACCATGTGGCCTGAAATTTCAGGAACTTATCTGCTGAGGACATCAAAAGGTCAGCCATTGCCATGTAATGGTCCACTCGACAAATCCTGTTTTTCAGAGTAAAAGGCATCATTGCTTTTCAGTGTAAGGGGATTACAGCTTTTTCCAAATTATTTAAGTACCTGTGAAGGGAGCTTTTATATATTTTTAAGGGAATATCTGAGTAAGAGAAGAGCCAGAATTCTGGGCCTTTCTCACTATGCTAATAGGCTGTGAGAATGGGACAGTCCTGCCAAATGTGCAGAAATATGCCTTTATCAGTGCCTTAACCATACTCAATGCCAACAATGCTTCAGATAGTACAAGCAATGGCTCAATGCTGGCACCCAATACCAATGCCAACAATGCTCCAGATAGGACAAGCAATGGCTCAATTCTGGCACCCAATAACAATGCCAACAATGCTCCAGATAAGACAAGCAATGGCTCAATGCTGGTAACCAATACCAGAGCATGAGGACCTTAAATTGTGTCTCCATTACTGAAAGCCTAATAGTGCATTTGGAAGTCTTTGTGAGAGGTTGTGGCAGTAGTATTCAACTTTGTTAACATATTTTGGGGATACAGGTAAAGGTTTCAATTGTAAGAGCATTATACAATACCCCACCAATGTCTAGAGAGGAACAGTAACTTAAACTAATGTGTTTTTCCAGCTGGAGGAGTTATGGTCATGGCAAAATCAAAGGTTTACAAATAGTTGCTGAAGGATTCATAGTGCGTAAGGTAGTAAACTAAACTGAATATAATGTAATCATATTTCAAAGTACAACAACCAGTAAATGATACAAATGTCTTTAGAAAATAAAAAAAAAGTTGAAACCTGTTAACATTCCATAAGACTTATGTGTATAAAGAACTGCCTGCAGAAAAGAAAGGTTTTTAGGCTGTGTTTATACAGAGATGTTTTTACAAGAATACTTGTTTATATCGTGCACAATTTCAAACTTGCATCTGCTCATAAAATCTTCCAACTTTGAAGTGGTAAAAGACAAATATAAACGTGCAAAACATTTATCATAAACAATACATCTTTTACCTAAATGGCAACTACTCTCACAACTTTTTTTAAATGCAATGGTGAAAGTAAATCATAGGCCCAGTGGAATTTCCTTTATGTATTAGACTATTTTTGCCATGTGCATGATTTTCATGGTCATGATAACTATGTGGTAGATCCAGACCTAAGCATGCTAGCATTTTTACGCTAGCCGCTGACGTAAAATCGCCTATTTGTATGTACTGCGAATGCGCACAGCATATATTACGCCACATAACTCTGAATGTACGGACCATCAGTGTAGATGCAAACGAAGGGGCGGGTAATCCATACGACAACTGGAAATATGCTTTGGAGGCGGAAGGAGGCATTTAAATTATACAGTATGGGCCAGGTTAGGCCGTTATGTATGTGAAACCATTACGTACGTACGTACTTGTGCTTTGAAAAGTTAAGGTAGGGTTTGGGAAGTGTAAAATGAGCAAAGTACGTATGAGTGAGGGGAGTGCCTAGGGGAGTGCATAGAAGATACGCTAATATAATACGCTACACGATGAAACTTAGGCCTGGATCTGCCCCTATGTCTGTGAAGGTGGAAAAATGGCATCAGTTGATTAGAGGAGTTGGGCAGAGCATTGGTGTTCCATGCTGGAGTGTATTTTATAATTAGGTGCATTGCACCTTTATAGTATCAATTGTGGAAACCTCTTAGAAATCTCCAGTGAGTCATGGGGCCAGATTTACTAAGCTGCGGAAAAGTGGGGGTGTTGCCTGTAGCAACCAATCAGATTTTATCTATCACTTTCCTATTACATACTAGAAAATATCAGCTAGAATCTGGTTGGTATGGGCAACATCTCCACTTTTCCTTTCCCACAGCTTAGTAAATATGGCCCATAGTATTAAAGAAAATGAGGGTGTATGAAGGACACACCAATGGAATGCTGTCTTGAGGACCCACCACATAGACAAGGTGTATGACACATGGTCAGCTGGTGAAGGAATGCGTAAGTACCCTGTTGTACGGACTTCTGGATCCAATCTCATAACTTTACCTAACTTGCTACTCGTATTCCTTTCCTGCTTTAATATATTTGCTGCTTTCCTGATAATAATCAGAGTGTCCCCAATCCAGATCTGAACGTAAGTCAGCTGGCGTAAGGTTTTTCTGCGTTATTTTCTAATGCACATGCTCAGAATGGAGACGCATGCATATGCTTCCTACACAAACCCCAGTGTAAATGGCAGCGTGCTGCGTAAATGGTGCTGAAGGGTGTTACATGGGTGTGTGTGGGTGGAGGCACATTGTCAATGAGCTGGCAGGGCATGCTACCTGCAAATGCACCTGATCCACATTAAAACGCACCTAGCTGTGCACTCCGGATATGTTAAAACAGTTGCACTTACACAGGGTCATTTCTAAACACATATCCCATGGCATATGAAATCAAATGTTTAGATGCTGTCACTTAGTTTTACATGCAAACATCCCCCCCCAACTTTTGTTATGTACCAAAAACCACAATATAAGTGTACAGAGCTTTCTTTTTTGACATACATTGTTATTAGTTTTTTCCTTTTATCATAATGAACATATTTGTAGCCAATAGCACCCTAGCATACATAATAATTATTCCCTGTTGAATATGCCAGCATTGAAAAGTTTTTCACATATATAAAAATGTGAAAAATGAATATATAATTTATGAGATGCTTAGAGATAAGATGCTGCGATAGTTTAACATATTCATAGTACACACATTTTGATGTAATTACCTGATCCAGACATCTGTAAATTTGCATACCTATTTCCACCCTCCTTAAGCATGCAGATTAAGCTGATTGAGCTGAACGGTCTATTCCGAAATGACCTACTACACATGCGTAGAAGGTCATTTACGCAATCCAGGTACCATTTAGGTACATAGATTGAGTATGTATGGTCTATAAAGACTGCACGTAGATATTTAAGAAGTAAGAGGCGTGCCACGGCAGGAGGGATTTAAATTAGTTGGGGGGAAGGGATCTCTGTTCGTATTTTCTTACTTAAGAAGGAAAATACGAACAGTTCATTAAGGAAGCCCTATGGACCTCTTAAGTGCCATAAAGTTCCTAAAAAATGGGGTGTGTTGCACAGGTCAGATGAGTTAGGTGTGGGTACTGCCACACAGGGCTGTTGTCAGATATTTTTGGGCCCGGGGCACATCCTTGGCGTCCTGCCCCCTATGTGACGTTGTCCGTGGGGTTACCAGCGGGATGATGCACAGGAAAGCATTTCCCCCTACGGCAAGTATCCTACCGCCGATACATGCTTCTTTAGAGCCATGGGGCCAGATCCTAAACTACGTACGCAAGCGATTTTACTCTAGCCGCTGACGTAAAATCGCCCATTTAGTGCACATGCGCGCGACAGATTTTACGTCACGTCACTCTGATCGTGTGTACCTGCCACGTTTCAACAGCGTAACTACGAATGAAGGGGCGTGACATACATATGACACCCGTAATTGCGCTTCGGAGGCAGGGTGATGCATTAAATCGTGCAGTATGGGTGTGCTTAGGCACTTACATACGTCAGTAGTTACACTTTGAAAAGTTAAGGTAGGGTTTGGCAAGCCTAAAACGGCCAAAGTATATATGAGTGAGGGGAGTGCCTAGGGGAGTGCATAGAAAATACAATAGCATAAATACGCTACGCGATCTAACGTAACAAGCACTTAGGTCTGGATCTACCCCATGGTTAGTATTTGCGGGCCCCATCAGCTTCAGGGCCTGGGACAGTCGTCACATAGATACATCACACATTTTGCCTGCAAATTAGCAAGGAGATATTATAGTAATGATTTCTGCAGTTATAGTGACCTGTATAGATACAGGGCCGTATTCAGAGAACCGTTTCCATGAAGGTACGCAATTATGCGCATGGCTGGTGCAGGCCAAACCCCCTCTCACCCATGACACTCCCCTCTCTTGGCCGTGCTGTCAGTGACTTCCGCCTCCATAGACCACTTGTAACTTTCCGTGAGCAGTTGCGTGCGTATGCTTCCTCTGTACGTGCGATTCATGTTAGTTGCGCACACATACCTTCATTTCAATGCCTTACCCCGCCCATTTTTATTAAAATTTTCACGTGCGGATTTTTGCGTTACATATCTGTACATATGTACCCACGTCCGATTCACAAGTCCGTCCGTGAGGCACTTCCGCACGTATATTCTACGTAAAGTACATACAAAAAGTTACTATGCATGCGCAGTTAAAACGTACCTAAAAATACGCACGGAAATCGCTGTGAAAATGGTTCTCTGAATACGGCCCACAGTGAGTATCCTATTGATATATAGACAGCAGAGGATTGCCATAAAATAAAAACTGTGTGCTAGATTCAGACTACAGCAAAATGGACATTTTCATTTTGCAGCATGCACATGCACCGCCCTTCCAGTACAGATCTGGATCAGGAGTGGCCTAACCTCATTTACACAGAGGGCTAGATACTGCGAGGAGCTCTGCGTGCAACAGAATCATAAGTCTGGATCTGGTCCTGTATCAGTAACCTGGGGGTAAATTTACTAAATTGGGGAAAAGGAAAAATTGAGATGTTGCCCATAGCAACCAATCAGATTCTAGCTGGCTTTCTCTACCCTTCCTATAACCACTGCACAACAAAAAGGACATTCAATGTACGATCTAAGCAAAAGAAAGACTATTCATTTAAAATATTATTGTAATAACTTTCATACATCACAGACCTGAATTACTGATTCTATCAATTTAATTGGTCCTCCCGTGTACTGATTATATCTCCTTATATTGGGAGTGCCATGAACTGATTTTCCCAGTTATATTATCCTTCCCCTGTAGGGTATCCCCTCCTTATATTGGTCTTTTGTGTACTAATACTTTTTTCATTGAACTCCACATGTACTGATTCTACCCCTTAAATAATCTCTTCCATTAACTGATTCTCCTCCTTATATTGAGCCTCGCACATACGAACTCCCCCCCTTATATTGAGCTTTACATGTACTGATTATCTCCCTTATTTTGGGTCTCAGATTAACTGACTTCTTCTTCTTCTTCTTATATTGAGCCACCAATGAAATAATTCTCCTCCTTATATTGGTCATCCCATGTATGAATTCTCCCCTTATATTAAGGCTTGCATCTTACACCTTATATTTGCTTTCCCATGTACTCATCCCAATTTATCATGCTACTCCTATGTTTCTTGCATTAATGCTTTTGCCTCCCTTGCTGTGAGCAGTCTCTGATATCCTATCTCTACTTTCCTCTCATTGGGCCAGATCCAGACCTACGTTCCCTTTACGGTTCAGCGCGTAGTGTATTTACGCTATCGTAATTACTATGCACTCCCCTAGGCACTCCTCTCGGTCGTACATATTCTTGCCGTTTTACACTTGCCAAACCCTATCTTAACTTTTCCAAGCGTAACTGCTGTCGGCCGTAATGGCTGAACGTATTTACGCGCCTAAGCACACCCATACTGTATGAACTACACGCCTCACCCTGCCTCCGAAGCATAATTATGTGTGTCGTATGTCTGGCTCACCCCTTCGTTCGTGGTTGCGCTGTTGATCGTTATCACGTAAGTACGTTCAGAGCTTTTGGTCGTAACATCTGCCGCGCATGCGCAGAACATGGAAAACAGCGTTTTTACGACTACGACTAGCATTAATACGCTAGCGGTCGTAGGTCTGGATCTGGCCCATTGTGCTTTCTAGTCTTCTTAGATTACCTCTCTGTTCATCTTCTTCTCACTTGTTTTACCTCTTCCCTATTTAACTTTCACTACTTTCCTTCCTGAGTGACATCAGGGAAGCAACTAATTGATCGCTAGCTATGTTGCCTACTTCTCATTTCCATTTCTCTTTATCTTATGGCCAACAAGTTCTAAGCATGCTCTAAAGGTGCGCGGGTACAATGTAATGTAGATATACTGTTTATGTAGGATTATCTTGAAATCACATTAACATGTGGGCCTTGTGGTGCCACACATACCAGCCCAACACATTATCATATTATTAAATAGCAGCTTACATTTATTTATAGCATATTTTGTAGCCACTTGAGTATTTAAATAATGTTGTGTGACAGAAACACTGGGTTGGTGGTGCAGAGACTTTACATATGTACCAGGTTTCTGACCTAAATCTTGTAAAACCTCAGGAAGTTAGTTGTTTTGTAAATCATCTTCTTCATAAATTTCAGCCTGGGGTTATGTATGGAGAGTGAAGGTGACCTCAATTCATTAGGCACATTTTGGATGTTTAGGGCCTCTACCCCAAGTTTAAGCTGATTAGTACTTGTGCACTTGTGTCAGTTTGTTAAAAAGGTTTAGAACGTAAAGGGTCTTCATAAAGGTGATACATAAATGTTCTGCTTTTATTTTCCTTTCCATCTCCCCTGCTCCTCCTTCTGTCCTTTTGTAACAGGTGGGTATCTCGGCAGCCTGCAACTCAAGCTGAACAGGACCCACCTGCACCACAGAGGTCCCTACTGGATCCTGTAGAACCGCGATGAAGAAGACGTGTTGTCCTTCTCCTGGTCCAATTCCGACATTCTGTAATGCTGCAAATGAAGTACAACAATTAGTAAGCTAATCAACACTCAGGGATACCTGAGGGAGAGAACAGGGATGTTAGGCCACGGGTGAGGAAATACTCATCACTGGCCAAGACCTCATTCACCCTCTTTTTGACAAGCAATGTCGAGCTGACGGAATGTTACCCCCACCTTCCAATTCCGTCTGCACTCGTGGGAGGTGGGGGCACACAGACAAACAGGGAGATATACTCACCACAGAAGCTTGTCACTTTGATTGATGAAGCTCCTGCCAGCCGTTCTCCTCCAAGTTTCCAAACTTAACTGTGGGAGGTTCTCTCGTCTTCTCCGCCTTTGGATGCATCCTCTCACTAGTGCATAATAAGGACCTAGTGCTCACTTACCTGTGTACCAGGGCCTTGCTTCACTGTGGCCTAAGAGCTCACCTTCCAGGAGCTTAGTCCCAGGGCCTAGCGCCCTGCTAACGAGGGGTCTAGCACCCTTCTAACCCAGCACCGGGCCTAGAGCCTGCCAAACAAAAACAAGGCCTAGTGCTCAACTTAACAAACAGACCTGATGCCTGTACTTTAAACAGGGCCTAGCTCCCACTAAACAAGGCTGCCCTGAATAAACCCAGGGTCTTGTACCTTGTACCCTGTCCCCGTAAAGCTACCATCTATATATAGTGCCTATAAGGGGGGTCCTGGGGAAGGGGTCCAAGGGACACAGTATGCTGCCACTACTTGTTGCCTAGGGGAAGGAAGGGGTTAAATAAATGTTTTCCCTATCCGGGGTGTCACCCTCCTGTGCGCTGCCTCCTTTCCTATGGTCCACCCCTGCTTCAGCTGGCACTTCTTATCTTCTCCTGGGGGATCTTCCTTCTTCCTTCACCTTGTTCCTGCTCCCTGCCATACTTCACTTTTCGTCTTTCGGCCACCACTGACTGCTCCCAGCTTGTGCAAGGGTTTACAAACCCTGTTGCAGGGGTGGATGAAAGGGGTGACGTGGCGAGCCATGATTGGGTCATCATGGCACCCCAGGGCTCCCTGGGGGCTGCAGGGGTGCCTGGGTGCAGGGATGCAGCGAGCCCTGATTGGCTTGCTGCATTTTCTCCTACCAAGATGGCCACTGCAAGCCCTGATATGGCTGAGCGGCTGGCAGCAAATCAGAGCTAATCTGCTGCCAAACAAGTCTTCAGGTTCTCGGGACAACACGCTGCAGTCCCCCACTGCATCTCTCTTACTTTTATGCTTCAGGTATTAGCCTCTTAAATAAATGAGAGACGTGATATATTTGGGAAACTGTGTTACACTGGTTTGTAATGCACCAGTGATGGAAGTACGGGAGGCAAAGGAAGCACTAGCACATTGTCCCCTCCAGCAGTCTTGTGTCCAGTGTTCCTAGGATGAGTCTCTGTGACCTCCACAGAGGACTGGGCAGCTGGGCTTAAGCAGAGGGAGGTTACATACAGACCTCTCCCCTCCACTCCCTTCTCCCTCACATAAACTTGACGAACGTGAAGACATCACGGGCGTGACATCGTGACGTCATTATCGTCCCTCATCTGGGGAGGGTCACCAAAAGTTTGCCTCCAGGTGCCCTGCAAGAACTTACGCCACTGTGCTGCCCAGTAAGGCAGGGACCCCTGAATGTATTCATTTGGAGCCAGACAGGCTAAAATTTGCTTTGTTTATTTATTTGGTTGTTTTTTTTTTATTTTTAAAAGCATTTAATTTTATAATTTTGGACTGGATTCACACGCACTGAGTATTTCAGGTAAAAAAAGGCGGTGTAATGCTGTCTCTGAGAGGGTTTGGATAAAAGTGGGAGGGGGGAGGTATTTAGATTAGTGGGGGAGGCGGGGAACGGCAATGTCCATGCGGACATTGCACGCATAGTTAAGGTAACCGCATGGCACTTGCAAGTGCCATAAGGTACCTAAAAATGGGGGCCTGATGGGGGCAGGATGGGTGAGTTAGGTGTGGGTCTGTCCGCACCTAACTCACACCGGATCTGTGAATCCGGTCCTTTTTGTACAAGTGCCTCTGTCTATCCAGGCATCTCATTAACTGTCCCATCATCGTTTCTAATATTGCATATATCTTTTATTATCTTTAACCGTATTGGTATCGTTCTTACCGTAAATCATAGATCAGCTGAACAACCCTTCTATCTATTCTAGAGCAATTAGTAATAGTGGTTCGAAAAGCACCTGATTAGGTTTACATTCTTTACAGGATTTTTTATTCTAGAAATTAAGTATTGAATGGAATTAATGGGCCTAATTCAAATTTAACAACATTCCTAAATATATCTGCTTTTATGCACTTTGCACATGCATGAGTCAGATGTTACGCAGAGAAACCCATTACGCATGGAGTTCATCTCCTAACCTAGTGACAGCCATAGGAAGGGGCATGCCAGTAGCCCATAAGAAGAAAGTTAAGAAAAGTGGATGGGGGAATGGGCTGGGTTAGGCAACTCCAGTCTTACTTTAGAAAACTCTGCACAAAGATACACACAGAGGAAGTCCTATGGTGGCAGAAATCTGCAAAGACCCATAAGAATAAGGGGAGTTTATGGGAGTACACTTGCAACTTAATTAATTGCGTAGTTTGGCAAATCCGCGTGTACTTATTTCATTCTTAAGTGTGAACCAGGCCCAATGTGTGTTCTTGAGACTACATTTAACATAGACAGTTGTATTATTGCTGATTTTACTGATCATCACTATATTTATAGAAAAACATTTAGATAGGTTAAAAGGACACCTGTACCTTAAATAGGATATGTTTATATGAAAGCAAAGGGTTATATTTACACAAAAATATTAAACACATGCAGAACTTTTGAATAAAAGAGGTCGGACAGTGCTGGTTAGCAGAATGGAGAGGGTGGGAAGGGGTGTGCATGGAGATGAGGGAAGAGAGGTAGGGAGCAGTAGATGAGGAGATGGCCATTAAGGGGAGGGTAAGGAGTTTAAAGAGAGGTCTGAAGCAAACAGGAAGCCAGTGGAGGGTTTGACATAAAGGAGAGGCCGAGGAGCAGCGTGAGAGGAAGATGAGCCTGGAAGCAGCATTGAGTATAGATTGAAGGGCAAGACAGGTGAGCTGGAGACCTATGAGGAGGAGGTTACAGTAGTCGAGGCGCGATATGACTAAAGAGGTTTTTAGTAGCTTCATTGGTGAGGAAGGGACGGATGTGTGCAATGTTGCGTAGGTGGAAATGACAAGATTGAGAGAGGGCACGGATGTGTGGTATAAAGGAAAGTGAGGAGTCAAGTAGGACACCTAGGCAGAGAACTTGAGGGGATGAGGAGACAGAGGTATCACCAATGGTTATCATGATGGAGTGCAGGGAGGAAATCCTAGGGGTAGGAAAAACAATAATTTCCGTTTTGTCCATATTCAGCTTGAGGAAGCGTTACAGAAGGTACAATTCACAATTCCGCACTGTCCTCGTTTCATATGGGGAGGTAAGGGGATGTTAATTTAGAGTCCTAGTAGTGGAACTACTGTACGAGTGAGATGAGTGGTCCCCCTTTGAACATGCAGTAGTTAGAATGCAGTGAGGACCTCGCATCAGACCTCCACCATTGCGGCAGTCAGAACTCCAACCGCATCAGTAGTAGAGGTCTGGATCCTCCATAGTGTGTAGACAGATTTGGATACATTATACACTACCAATATCAGTTTAAGTGGGAATGTGAGAGATATTTTATATTATTTGAAATTCATTTATTAGTGGTGCAGATGCAGCCATAAACGGCAAACGGCAGAGTGCCCACTCACACATCATCCAGCCAGGCACACCTTAACGAAATAATGACACAGAGACATTTGCTGTGATTAAAAAGGACACATGGTTTATTAAATTGGGGCCATATTAGAATTGATGACTATATTAATTTGTCATCCAGGAGTGAATAGGTGGCCCAAAAAGCACATGGGGGGTTAAGCACGTTCCCCTCAACAAACTCTCTGTGACCTTGGCGCCCCCTCGAAACCGGTCTTCCAGCAAGAACACTAAGAACAATCAATCCCTTCATTACTGCACACCCCAGCACCTAGAAGGTGGCAGATCCTAAGGACCCAACCGCTAGGGTATGATGTCCTCGCATCAATCCCGGTTTGTGTTTGTTGCCAGACCGATTCCCCCCCTTTTCCCCCCAAATTCCGCCATACGCCAACACTGCCCTCTTTGCTGTCCCCGCACTGCTACCGCCCAACCATGCACCATCAGGAAAGGAAAAAATACAGAGCAAAGATTAAACATAAAAATACCAAAACTCTAACGGAGTGAGGGAGGAGATTCTGCAATAAAGAGACTGCACATCCTGTCCACTAGTCTTTAAGTAGCCCACCCCTCTAGCCCACCAACCCTTTACCTAACAATACTACTCAAAACAACTTAACAACATAACGATTAACCCTGTCCTTCTGATGTCTGGTGGAGCACCTGCTTGCCGTTTATGTCCCTGCAGCCCTATGACGGCCTCGGTTCTTTTTATAAAAGCAACTCAACTGTAAAGAAACAAAGGAGTGTATTGACATTAGGCCAACTAAGAAAAGGTTGCACATAAATTTGCAACATCAAAAGAAGTAAAGTACACACTAATGTTGAGTGCAATAGCTAATTTGCATTAAAACATTGTTCTTCATGAAGAACAGTATAGTGCATATACTACCCTACAAAATATGTTTTAGACTCTATATATGAAATGCAACATAGACATTATATAGAAATTTAGGACCAGGTGCTGACCTCTGGTTTTCCCCTTTTTTTACATGTGTTTGGATTGAATTTTTATTACACAATCAGAACACATTCTGACCCACTAGACTTAGGTGACAGAGGGGATGGGTTTTGATTATTAGGTGGGACAACATTTCACAATGTACAGTATAATCGTTCCCTTTCTGTGCATGCTGATAGAGATTCCCACAACCCCGCCATTTTGCGTTCGCAGGGGTTATAAATGCTAAAGTAGGGGAATGGTCAGCATCCGAAGGTCTGATATGAATTCATGGAATAATGATGGAATGTCTTCTCATGTTAATGTGCCATAAAATATATTTAACAAGTATTTGGTTTCAGATATAGTTGTGTAGATTGAAATAACTTTATTAGTAGCTACATTAACACCAATGATCAACACAATGATGCAGAGAGCTGCCAGGATTTAGTAGAGAGAGAAAATAAGAGCTGACAGGAGTCTGAGAGAGATTTTAGGAGAGCAACTACAGGGACATATAACTAGACAGGTGAAAACTGCAGAAAGATGCAAAACTAACAAAGCATTACCAGAGACTGATCCAATATCTGGGGGAAAGTATCAAACCTGACAGATGTTAGGGATAACAGTGCCAAGATAAATAATTTACTTTGTGCAATGAGTTTACAAAGACAAATTTTCAGAATTGAAACGCAGGTAATTAAGGTTTAGCATGAAATCATCATGATGTATTATTTTGTCAGGTAACTTATACCACTTTCACATCACCACAATTGGCAGGAAAAAAATATCCTGTTGTAAGTCAATTTCTTACACAGAAAAAAAACAAAAAACAAAAAAAACAAGAAAAAAACAATATGAATAATAAATTATGTTGGTAATAATTACATTTATAGTGATAGGATCACACTTGCTGGAAACACTTTTTAGCCAATATGTCCACAAGTGTGGGTGCTCTACTGGTAAGGTGCATATAGGACAAAAAAAACAAAACATTGTTAAGGGAAACCATCCCAAAAACAACAGAAGTCAGCTCGCCAAATATGTATTACAGTGTACAGAATAGCAAAAGACTGCATAATGATCTACAATTCCAAACCATCATTTTGCTATCGCCAAAGGTAAGCTAAGGAAAGGCCATCTGTGAGAGGGGAGTGAAGATACTGCTGATCTTCTGCATTCAGGTGCCCCATTACTAGAAAATAAGATATTTGGATCTGATATGATATCTGCTGTGTGTACACTGGTTATGATTCAGTGTGAGGGCCGGATTCACACATAAGTGTGTGATCTGTAGGTGCGGATACTTGTGTATCTGCACCTACTTCCCCGCTCCCCTCACCGCCCCCGTTTTTAAGTGCCTAATGGCACTTACGAGTGCCATAGGGTACCCTTAACTACCCGTGCATATTTTCCCTCCTTAAGAGGAGGAGCAGAGTGGGGTAATAGGTGCAGATACACATGTATCCGCATCTACAGATCACACACGTATGTGTGAATCCAGCCCATACGGGGTAAAATACGCACAGAGGTTCCCCATCCCTCCCTCCCAGCCTAATTTACATCCCTTCCCTTACCCACTTTACGTAACTTTCTCCACAGGCTGCTGTGGCATGCTTTCTCTTACCTTAAACCACTACGTAAATTGCGTAGTCTATATGGCTACGCATGGTCAGTGGCCCTGTTTGCAAAAATCCACACCCAAAAGCATCAGCTTCTTAGGTGTGACTCAGGGCCTATATCATTTTTTTCTGCAAGCACCAGATGGTCCGACTGATTATATGCAATTACCGGTAATTAGATTTTTGTTTTACAAAATAATCCAGCAATACTTAAAGTAATAACATAGATCTTGAAAAGGTGAAATGTGTTTTGGGGTTCCCATCTGCTTGGTGGCAGATAAACCTGGTTACAACAGGCACAAATGGTGCAGCAGCTGTACAGGTCAAACAATCTGCATGTTCAAAGAGATTACTTGACAGAACCATGTGGCAGTCATGGGTCTTAGTGATAGAGCCCCTTTTCTCTCTCTCCCAGAAGGGAAGATCATGACAGTGAAGCGGCCATTAATGTTTTGCTTAGGATTGAGCAGACCCATTAATCCAACCCAGGAACTTTGTCTTGAAAAAACTAAGGACTTTATTGGTCAGGAATTTATAAAATTGAGGCATGGAGCCAGAAGACGAGAAAGGTAGGAACAGAGAAGTATAGATGGTGGGTTGGGGGTGACTGTATAGGAGCAGATGACTAAAAGGCTGATGTAATCAGATCAGTGGTCAAAGTGGAAATCTAGAAGTAATGGTATGGACATTTAAAAGTGGCGGTATGAAAATCTAGAAATAATGGAAGTGAATGGAGATTTATTGCTTTTCAGTGGGAGACACCGGTATACCCCCTTATTTTGAGCACTGAATTAGATGTTATAATCACTCAGAGGTCATATATTCTGTATGATGCACATATTATATTATTTAACAACTTCTGCTAATATGTGCATAGGATATATAAAAAAAATAAAAGAAATTGTGTTAGTAGATGCCAACTTACTAATACTTAGCTTACTAGTTTTCTTAGTTATCTCAGGTTGTTCAGATCAATCCCCACATCCTGCCCCAAAGTTGTAAATGCATCCAGTACAGAACTCTGGATTCAGATTCATTCTGTGAATGTGGGGCGTGTGCAAAATACAGGGTTTTCCCGATCCTAGAGATTGGAAAATGCCCCTTTTAAGCAAATCTGGATTCGGTCTAGTTATCTTTAGAATGTTGAGTCTGGCCACATCTGCAGTAAGAGAAATGGAATGCTCCCAAGATATATACATTTTAATATTAATTAAATTAAAAGCGAAGGCTGCGTTATTTTGGTCACGAAGGTAAAATTTATTACGGTAGCCAAAATTGTCAATCCCCGCTAAGAAACTCTGTTTTCCGAAATTGGGACATCCAAAAGTTCCTTTTCGGATGTCCGTATTTCGAAAAAAGCAGAGTTTCTATTTTTTTTAATGAATGGGTGAGTATGCCGTTCAGCGTACTTCACCCATTCACTTTCACACTTACCGATATCCCTCTGCCAAACCTCCGCCGCTGCTATCACTGGACCAGGAACAGGTGAGTAAACTATCTGTGCGGGGTAGGGAAGGTTAGGGTCAGGCTGTACGGGAGGGAGGGTTATAGTCAGGCTGTAGGGAAGGGAGGGGTTGGGTCAGGCTGCAGGGGAGGGAGGGTTAGGGTCAGGCTGCAGGAGATGATGGGTTAGGGTCAGGCTGCAATTAAGAGAGGGTTAGGGTCAGGCTGCCAGGAAGGGAGGGTAAGGGTTAGGGTAGTGAGAGGGGAAGGTTAGGGTAAGAATTAGGGAATGGAGCGGAGGGGACTAGTTTTTTATAACTTTTCGCACCACGGAGCTTTTGGTGCTCCGTGGTACGATTGCTTTGTCTCATCGAGGTAGAGCAATCGAAATCCCAGCCAGTGGAGAAAACGGCCGATTCGAAAATCGTCCGTTCGTACTAGAGCCCCACACCCCTTTGCAAACAAAATTTTGGCCATTGAATTTATTTACAGCACAATTATTTTATTTTTGGTGACCATATTACAGGCCCTGGATTATGAATGTACCCAAGGGTCAACTGAGAAGTCTAAAAAGAAACTGCACTCTGGAGTCTGATTATCATAAACAGGTCTTTTTATTGGTGATCTTCTGTTGATATCTGATTTAAGAATGCAAAAGCAAAATAATCATCTTTGGACAAAAATATTGTTTAATTTATTTCTAACTACAATAAAAAAAATGTAAGACTATTATCAGGAAAAATTATAACATTTTATTAATGGACAATATTATGGGAAAAATATTGAGTGACATTCCAAAATTTATTTTTCAAAAATATAGGATCATGGTTAGCTCCTAGTCAATATCGTAACTCTGAAATCTAGATAATCTATGTCTACAGCTCCCCCTTTATCTAATACTTCAGGAAAAAAATTCAATAACATTTGTTTGACCTGATCTC
>WWET01001408.1:293532-310280 GCA_011038615.1 Limnodynastes dumerilii | reverse complement strand
CCCCCCCCCAGTGAATCCACACTCCTTAGGATCTTGGAAGTTAAGGGATTTAAGATATTGTACAATTTGTTCTTTGAAGAATGCTTCTATCAATGTATTTGTTTGTAATTGGAGGGTAAGGGCTTATCCACACTATGCACATAGCAGATCATCATGTACCATCATCGGAATGGGTTACTTTGCGTAATTCAGAATCGTTTGGAACATGTTTTGATGCGTGACCGCCATTTTTGTGCACGCACAGTACAATTTGGATACGTACCTTGTTTTACGGAATTGTGGACCCGGTACCCATTAATAACCATAGTGGTAATAACACTGTCAAATTAAGGGTAACCCAGAGTTGCTGACACAAGCAGAATGCAAAGAATGAACAGAAGATAAATCTGTTTTTGTTTCAGTTAGTAACTGTGGGCCTAATTCACAGAATGAAACAAGTACAGTACATGCGGATTTTGCAAGTATACTCCCATGACACTCCCCTTGTTCTGACTGATCTTTGCAGACTTCTGCCTCCTCCTACTCACTTTTCTTAACTTCCTTCTTACAGACTGAATAAAATATATATAGTGTTTAGTAGTGCTCCCACAACCACTGATGTGTGCCACACAAATCAGGAGTATAAAAATTGGTTAAGAATAGTCAGGGCAGCTCTAATACACATGACTTCCTTTACTGACATACATTTAAACCAAAAGAAACAAAAAACACAGAGCACCACTTGACTACTTAACAACAAAGAACCACTATTAGATACAATATAAATACTCAATAAAATTAATATAAACAACATTGGTATATTGATACACCCTGGCTGGCTGGTCCTGGGTTCTAGTATCTTAAACCAAATTAATTGACTGTCCATTGTTCTTACGGATCTTTGCAGGCTTCTGCCACCATAGGGCTACCTTAACTCTCCATGTGTATCTTTGTGGAGAGTTTGCTTAAGTATGAATGGAGTTGCCTAACCCAGTCCATTCAGCCCTATTTAAAAAGTCCCCCCCCAACCATTTTTACTAACTTTGGGGTAGATCCAGAACTCCGCTTGCAATCCGTTTATTCGCGTAGCGTATTTACGTGCGCATACTTTCTATACACTCCCCTTGGCACACCCCTTGAATGTACGTATTTTGTTCGAGATCCGCTTTCCAAACCCTACCTTAACTTTTGCCCACGTAACCGATGTCATCCGCTCATGTACGTATGTGCAACACGTATTTACGCAGCTAAGCACGCCCATATTTTACACTTTAAATACAAACCCCGCCTACATAGCGTATTTCAGACGTATTTTTGACTCACGTAAACTTGGCACGCCCACACGTACGGATTTATGCGACAAATACGTGAATGGACCATACGTTCACATTTATGCTACGTTACGGAGCGTATTTTCTATTGTGCGCATGCGCAGTATTTACCAAATGCGATTTTATGTGTCCGCCACGCGTAAATTCGCTCTCAAGCGTTGTTCTGGATCTGCCCCTTTCTTCTTATGGACTACTGGCATGACCATTCTTATGGATGTCACTAACATTTAGCTCACGCATGCGCGAATCGCAAAAAACACCAATATATGAACACAGCCTGTGTATATTTAGGAACGTAATTAAGTGTGAATCAGAGCTTTTGTTTCAACCTACATATAAAATTAATGATCATTATCACCTGTTTGGTATGATTAGTTAATCATATACCTCACTATGGGCCGGAACTAACGTAGTAACTAACGTAATCTACGTATTTTTTCGTTACGTAGATTGTGTATATGCAGTCTTAAAGACCGCATATACGCAATCTATGTAACAAAAAGATATGTAGATTACGTAAAATAGTTACTGCGCATGCGTAGTAGCTATTATCTGTAAATTAAGGACATATGTGCAATACGTCCAGGGCTGTGAATCCGGCCCTATAATCCTACAAAATCCATGACTGTGATGCTGTTTTGAAGGTAAAGGGTGGTCACACCAAATATTGATTTGATTTATATTTCTTTTCTGTTTATTTACTAAATATTTAGTTTTTTGATAAGAATAAACTATTAACACTTCTACTTTTTAAAGCATTCTTTTTTTGCAGCAAGTCACCGTAACATTTATTAATTTCTTTGACTTGTTTGTGCCATCCAAGACATATTGGGCTTGATCCAGTCTTAAGTAAGTGCTTGAAATTAGAAACTCCTGGACTGGACAAAGATATATCACTGCATGCAAAGAACACAATTAACTTGACTCCCCCTGCAATCAACATGGTTTAGCCCAGGAGTAACTAACTTCAAGTACTTACTTAAGTCTGAATCCAGCCCATTGTCAGCATATTACACCGTGTTACATTCAAACATAATTGATCAGAAAAATTCAGTTGTACCAAACGTCTTTCTATCGTGGCTTTGTTGCTGGTCAAATCACAATTAAATCATTAGAGGCAAATAAACCATAAATAAGTAAATGCAATTTATTACTTTAGTTTGTTGACAATGTTATTTACATTAGGTTAAAACAGCAGTATAATGTTAATCATTATTTAAAACATTTGTAATCACATTTTATACTCTTTTATATCTGCCAAATGATAATTAATCACCACTAAAGGGCAATGTTGTGCAAATAACATACCTTTAGTTAAAACTGACAATTAATCTGATGTTAAAGGCTAATTGTTTGGATTAAAGATAGGCTTTGTTTGTGTTGCCTTTTGTGATAACAGGTTTATTGCTGAGGTTATGATATACATTGTAGGTAATGTGTATTAGCAGACATGAATGAGATAATGTTTCAATAGCTTCTGCTAGAGAAAGATAAAGCAGAGAGGCATTGGCGTATCTGTAATGGGTGCAGGGTGTGCAGTGGACACAGGCCTCTCAAAACAGGTAGCCCCCGTGGAACACACTCTGCACCAAAATGTATGTTCAAAATACAGGTGGGGTATATTAGCGTTCTGTAGATGGCATAGAAAAAAACCTTTGGCAGATGGCAACTTTCTTGGCCAGGTGGCTGTCATAGGATTACTAAAACAGCTTAGAGGGGTGCTGGCAAAACCATTAACTGAATTATTCAATCAGTCACTAATAACTGGGGTAATTCCAGAGGACTGGAGAATAGCAAATGTTGTCCCTTTGCATAAAAGTGGAAGTAGGGAAGAAGCGTCAAACTACCGACCAGTGAGTCTAACATCAGTAGTAGGGAAATTGATGGAAAAACTGTTAAAGGAACAAATTGTACAGTATCTTAAATCCAGTAACTTACAAGATCCAAAGCAGCATGGATTCACTGGGGGAAGATCATGTCAAACAAATCTTATTGAATTTTTTGACTGGGTCAGTAAAGTATTAGATAAAGGGGGAGCTGTAGACATAGCTTAGCTAGATTTTAGCAAGGCTTTTGACACTGTACCACATCGAAGACTGTTAAATAAGCTGGAAACTTTAGGGACAGCCAGAGACAGAGCTGCGGGGAAAGCCTGACACAGATGCAGGGACCGCCAGAGGGACAGAAGAAGGTAAGGAGGGAAAGGCTGTCCCTCTGGCGGTCCCTGCGTCTGGCTCTCTTCCCCGCAGCTCTGCCTCCGGCTCTCTCCCTCGCATCACGCGCTACACAATGACGTTGGGTGACCTAAGGTCACCACAACGTCATTGCGCAGCACGCACCGCGGGGAGACAGCCAGAGGCAGAGCTGTGAAGAAGAGAGCCAGATGCAGGGACCGCCGGAGGGACCGCAAAGGTAAGTTAAATGTAGGATTTATTTTTTTTTTTATTTTTTTTTAGCACTCGAGTATAAGCCGAGGGGGGCTTTTTCAGCACAAAAAATGTGCTGAAAAACTCGGCTTATACTCGAGTATATACGGTAGTTTGATTGTGCATATTTTGTGCATATTTCGCCCTTTTTTAGTGCATATTTTGGCATTTTGATAGTGCATATAATCCGATGTCTATATATAATATATTCTTCAGAATGTGGGTACAAGCAGGAAACTTGAAAAAGCTGAAAACCATGTTAATTGTATTGAAAAATAGGGAAACCATATAATATGAACTGAAAAGGCTAGAAACCACACAAAACCAGATTCAAACACAAATGGACCTTGTCATATACACACTGAATTTACACATAGGGGCAGATTTACTAAGCTGCGGGTTGGAAAAGTGTTGATGTTGCCCATAGCAACCAATTAGATTCTAGCTCTCACTTTCCTATTACATACTAGAGAATGTAGAGGGCATGGATATAAACTGGAGGGTGGTAGATTCAAAGGAAATGTGCAGAAAAATTACTTCACTGAAAGGGTAATAGATAAATGGAATATTCTCCCATCTGAGGTGGTTGAGGCCAATACAGTAGAACAATTTAAACATGCTTGGGATAAATATAAGGGTATCCTAAATTGTAAACCAAATTGAGGGTAAATAGAATCTAGGGTCAGTATAGTTTTCAATAAACAAATTGGCAGACTAGATGGGCCATGTGGCTCTTATCTGCCGTCACTTTCTATGTTTCTATGAATGTTAGCTAGAATCTGATTGGTTGCTATGGGCAACATCTCAACTTTTTTAAACCCGCAGCTTAGTAAATCTGGCCCATAAACACAGCTGGATCTACAATAGCTTCACACAAAAAGCAGGAATCATATTTAAGGTATTGAAAAAGATAGAAATGTTATTATATACACAAAAAAGTCTGTAACCATAAAAAAGACAGCTATACACATAAACAACTGCACCGTGTCATATATTAATTAACCCAAAACACACATATTTACATAGATTCACACAAAAAGCCAGAATCCATTGAATTAAACATACAAAAACCAGATTTGCACACACATGCACTTTGTTATACACACCCTGGGGCTGATCCAGAGGCACACACAGTTCATAGATGCGTTTGGAAAAGTGGGACAGACTACATGCGATCAAAAAGTGCGCACATTGGTGCCTTTTGATTGCAGGCAATTATGCCATATAGCGTACGGGCAGACAGCAGCTAAGTGCACTGCAGCTACATGTCCAAAGTCGTCACGCAAGTATAAGGTAGTACAGTATAATGGAGGTTCTGATTAATGCCTGTGTCACAAAATGTAATGTAAATTTCACAAAATAATTTATAAAAATATTTTTATTAAAAGCCATGACTGCGTGTACTTTAGTTCTAAGCATGTGCAGTATCACGTGAGCTGGCGTAGGCTCACTACTGGATCGGCCCCCCTTACTTCACAAATATTCTGGAGGCCATATCTCCAGAAAGACATAAATATATTAGACACTGTGCAAAGAAGAGCAACTAAAATGGACCATGGCCTGTGTAACAAATCATACAAAGAATAGCTAGAGGAACTAAACATGTATAGCTTGGAGCAGAGAAGGGAGAGGGAGGACATGATAACAGCTTTCAAATACATCAAGGGTTGTGACCGGCTAGAGGATGGTAGCATGAATATAAACTGGAGGGTGGTAGATTCAGAGGAAATGTGCGGAAATATTATTTCACTGAAAGGGTGATAGATAAGTGGAATAGCCTCCCACCTGAGGGGATTGAGGCCAATACAGTAGAACAGTTTAAACATGCTTGGGATAAATATAAGGATATCCTAAATTGTAAACTAATTTGAGGGTAAATAGGGTCTAGGGTCAGTATAGTTTTGAATAAACAAATGGGCAGACTAGATGGGCCATGTGGCAACTTATGTGCCGTCACTTTCTATGTTTCTATGATTGAGAAATACAAAGTCTGATGTTAACTGCCAGGACATAAAAAATAAGAAAGCTGACCTAACTCTGGAAGGAAGCAATCAATGGACAGGATCACCTAATGTATTCAACTTCAAAAGTTTCCAGGCACCCTCATCATGTCCAGAACTGGTTGGAGCTTCCAGGGTAGATGTGATGAAGTATCTCTAGGGTGAAGTACCATTTAGTGTAAAACTTATAGGAAGTTTAAGGGATGGCCACACTGTTTATGCTGGTTTTATATCCTCCCAGTATTCCCCTTCTAATGAAGTCCCCAGGTTTGCCTCCCAGTGTGCCTCATCTCAAACTAGTTGGTTTGTTTCTGAGGCCAACATTATATGGTATAGTGAGAAAATGAAATGAAATAGAGTATTTTTATTGCTAAGTTAAGAAGGAAAGTGGTGGGGAGTCTGCTAAGAAATTATGCTAGCATGTCAGTCCATCCTCTCACCAGGTCCTGGCCATTCCATGATCAACCCCTGTGTCGAATATTGAATGACCCCAAATTGTTGATATGAGGAAGGACAAGGAAATAGTCAGAGTTTCCAGGGTAAGTTTAATAGCTGGGATAGCTAAAGCAGCTGACAAATATAGTGAGAGCCATGAGACAAAGGCTACTATATCCTGTTCCATCATATTGTTTGCTAAATCCATCCATCTTGAATATGCTTAGGGGAGTGCCAGGTTAGCAGTTGGCTTAAATGGGTGAAAAAGGGGGGTGGAGGGTTGTTCTGTGCTAAAAAAAATATCTGCTTCCTTTCCCTGTACCTGGAGGGTCTATGGCCTCCACAAAGATAAAAATGAAAAGAGGGGTTTGGTGCAAGAAAAGCGCTGATCTACTAGCCAAGTGAGATGCAAGCACCCACTAATTAATAAAAGTCAGTGAGGGGTTGCAAATAGGTTGATGAAAAGATTTGTAGGATATTGATTCCAAATGGTATATAGCAAATTCTGTAGATAATTTCTCAGAAAGATAAGAAGAGGGGAAAATATAACAATATTTAATATGATATCAAATCAAATCATACAATACATGGTTGATAAAAATCATAATAAATAATAAACAGTAAATAGATGTTGATAGTTGAAGTTGATAAACGTCCAAAATTGACAAAGACTCGTAGCCTGGAGGCAAGGTTCACGTGCACCACAAAAGTCCGGATAGTGGTGAGATGGAAAGACCGATAGGCTGGTGTATCCCTCCTGGATAGTGAGAATCATCCTCGATGCCAAAGCTCCCACTGACGCGTTTCGGGAGGTATATGCCCTTTCTCAAAGTGATGTTTGGCTATACGTTCGGTGCAGTCTTTTATTCGGTCCCGCCGGCTGTATAATTAGAACAGCTGATTTTCTGCTGATAGATGTATTTAATCTGCGCCTCATGACTGGTGTCGGAGCTGATTGTGCTAACTCATTAAACTAATTATGCATTATTAGTGCTTGCAGTCTCAACTTGGTAGTTTACAATGATATAACATTTAAAATATAGAGACAGGATAAAGAATAGCATAGGTGTCACGGAGGTAAAGTGCTACATTTGGAACAAAAGGAACTTAAATGGGTGACCTGATAATATCTTGAAAGGAGGGGTAGTCCTAAACCCTCTCATTTTCCTCCACAGTTGTTGCTCTAGCTAAACTTGTGGTACTGTGGGGACTGTAGTGTGCTTAGGGCCAGTGGAGATGCTTATCGGAAAGGTCTAAAAATATTGTATGTACAGTATATTAGGGAGGATATTCATATTGACCACATTCATTCTGACAATCCAGGAGATATACAGTTTGAAACAACAGGTAAAGTCTTGTTTAAATTAGTAAAAAGTGGCCAGGTAATTGGCTTAATAAAGGTTTATACATATCCACTATTACTATGTGTTCCTGATAGTTCCATAGACTTATTCTTACGCCTGTCCTGCGTCCTATTAAGACAAGCATACCAGGGTACGGAGTCTAACCAGAGGTCTGGCCTTCATTGGAGGCCCTTATGGTGGGGACATGCTGGTCTGCTGGCCTCTGACAGGTCATAGCCACCAGTGGTAAATCCTAGGAAGGATTAAGAGAACCATAACCACAACAAGGGGAAACAGGAGTAGTAGAGTCAAGAGTAGGGTCACCAGAAAGGATAGTGACAAGGGAACTCAAAGTGGGAGGCGGAGTTAACACCTAACAGACAGTGTTAACACTGATGAACAGGGACGCTCTCGCACTCAAACAACCAGGAACCTAATAAGAGGAGGACACTCACTGACAAGCAGAGATAAACAGGAGTTGGTTGGAAGAAAGAGTACTAGGGTAGAGCAGGACCAAGGAGTTAACATTCAGTAAAACAGACTTCCAAACAAAGAAAGTAGGAGCAGGCAATGCTCTGGGAAATGCTATAACCGGCAGAGGACATGTGTCAGTCAGCAATTTACAGAGAGGATGACCAATCTGTGAAAGTGGAATGGCCCAGCCCCCCTCACAGATTGGTGTGTGTCTGAATGCCATGAAACTGCCAGGACCTCTCACAGCAGCTTATGCCCAACCACCGGGATTACTCATTTTGAGTTGCTATGTAAAGTGTAGCGACTCGTAACAGGTCCTTTCTTTCCTTGTGTGCTATTCCATCTTGCACTTGAGTCCCTGCTTTCTGCCTGGGTCTAAGGTAGGAGGGATAATATTAATATATATTTTTGCATACAGTAGTTATAATGAAGTGCTTGTTGTGCTGCTGTGATCCAAAGGCAAGTATGAGCAAATTGGAGAAGAAGGACCGGAAGATCACTTAATTGCAAATTTCCCCTCCACATAAATTTAGCTAGTAACCAATAACCAATACAGGGAATTCAATGTTTGTATTTATTTTCACTGTCTTGTTGATGTGTGCACTTTGGGCCAGATCCAGAGCTACGCTGGGCTGTAGCTCTTGTTCACTCCCCCGACACTCCTCCTGTGTCCAGCGTAATTACTCACTGTTACGCTGGCTGAAGGCTACCTTAACATCAACCGGCGTAACAGTGGGTAATTACGTCGGCCACAGGATCGTAAGTGTCTAACCCAGCCCACCCCTCCTAATTTCCCTCCCTCCCCCCGCCTACCTTCCGTAACTACAATGTAGTTACGGCGCAGCACACCCCTTCGTCCGTTACTAAATTGTAGTTACGGTTGCTAGATTCAGGGAAGCCTGAATCATCGATTACACCGGGCAAAATCTGCCCGGCACATGCGCAAAACGGCAAATATGCCATAGCACTGGATCTGGCCATTTATGTGCGTGATTCGGGTATTGGATGGAAGTCCTAGACTTTGGTGATTGGTTTTTGATTATTGGGATTTCAGGTAACTGGATTTTGGGGACTTGACCAAAAGACTTTTACATATAAACCAAGAAAAGAAGAATTGTGGTAGAACTGCGCTTATTCAGTATGTCTGCTGCCGTTGTCTGCCCCAGGAGGGTCTACAACCTCCACATAAAAATTCACAAGAAATAGGGGAGAGGGCTAGAGAACCGCGCTGACATGCCAAGAAGTCTACTCTAACTTTAGCCGGCGTAACTGTGTCTAACTACGCTCACACAGGAGCGTAACCCCCCTAACCCAGCCCTCCTATCCTAATTACCCTCCCTCTCCCCGCCCAGCTGCCTGCCCCCCTTGTCCATAACTGTGCTGTAGTTATGGATGCTAGATCCATGGCTCACAGAGCCATGGATTACGCCAGGCAAAATATGCCGTTCTTACGCTGCCGCCTGCGGCGTAGCTCTGGATCTGCTCCATTGTTACTGATTTTGTCTAATTCATAGTTTTTAATTGAATTTCAATAAAATTGAACTTCTTATCCACCAGGAGTTATTTTATGGAGGTGGAGTGTGCTATTAAGTGATCTTCCTGTTCCTCTTGTCCAATTTGTTTTCTACTTGAGTCTGTCATCTAGGCCAGTGTTGTGTATTTTCCACTTTCCATATGGTGCTCTATGTTTTATCACTGTATCATTGTTGTATTATCACTATTACATCTTGTTGCAGACAATCTCCTGTCTTCCACAGTTCTCTTGGCGTTCCTTCTCATGATTGTTGTACTTTGTACCTATTCTTTGATTGTTTCCTGCTGTATGTCTTGTATATCTGTAGGGTCTCCTACTCAGGCTTCAAAGGTTGCTACAAGGGGCTGCGGCCAGCTGTGTGTTTTCGGCCAAGTCTGTCCCTACCATCAGGGGTTGCAGTGAACACCAATGGTTAGACTCTGGTACATCCTGGTATATTAAGTTTTTTAAGACGGTTGGGTAGATAAAATGTGACTTATGATTTTTGAAGCAGAAAAAGGCTCCGAAACCAGTTAGCTCTTTAAGGAGGTTTGGTTAAGTTTATGGGTCTGGTTAGAGTTAGTACAACATCATCTGCAAATAGGGTGGTTTTTACGACGAGCTGAACAGTTCAACATTCGTGGTATTTATGGGGTGGTCGGGAAAAAAATAATATTGATTTCAGCTTCAAACAGAAAGTGGCAACTGAAACCTAGTAGCATGTTGAATCGTGACTAGGTGTTGTGTAGTGAGGAATAAAAAATGAATTCCAGCAAATGGTTGAGAGCTCACCAGGTGTCAAAAACCCAAGTGATGAACTTTGTTGTGCCCGCTGGGTGTTGAGGACTAGTCTAGTGGACCAGGGGGATACAAAACAAGTGCTATTGTTGGCCAATTCACAGCCATGATAATCATCATTGTTCTTTTTAAGAGTGTTTGAAATAAATAACATTTAATTAATACATTCAATATGTAAATCTGAGAATTCTGTGCGTTTGTGCAAGTGAAAGAATATTTTGATACTTTTCTAACTGTTTAAAAAGTGTTATTACAAACTGTATGATAATGCAAGAAATAGAACTATTACAAGGAAAGATATGTAACTTACATTCATATGCTAACATTATTTATTTAAAGTTCAAACTGCTGCCAAGACAGTGTACCATCAGGAGACATAATTAAGTAATTGGCAAATCTCTGCCTGCTAACAGACACTGAACAGGCACCACAAATAACTGGACAATTGATTTCAAACAAACGTTATGCCAAGTTATGCTCCAATATATCTATTGTTGTCTTTTATTAGATTGTGGAAAATTCAACTTCAACCACATTAACAAGGTTCAAATTTATTGTGGTATTTGTAGCATTGCATTTATTAGCTTGAAGAATAGAAAGTTATACATTATACTTGCTCATACACTCAGGATAAGTTATAAAAAGGATTGTCCATGATTAGAAAAGCTTAAGGTGGTTACACACTACACTTTCTTTCTAACGATCCAATCTTTAATGCAATTTTTGTAACGACTGGCTCCCATGATTTTTCTGCTGATACATCGTTCATCTGGCAAATTAAGCTATAAAACCTGTTTAAACAATTACACGACCGATTCACACGATATCGTTGATCGTGCATGCCTAAACACTTCAACGATATCGTGTGAATCGGTTGTGTAATCGTTTGATTGGAACGATTATTGTTGGAAAAAAGTGTAGTGTGTATCCAGCATTAGTAAGAAACCAAGATATTTGTAGAGGGAAACTCATCTTTACTTACAAAACTTAAATAATATTTAATGTCATGGTTTAAAAAACATTGGAAACTGCAATAGAAAGGCCGGCGTGGGCGCGCACCTGGGCCCCGCACGCCACAGTTAAGGCAGGCTTATGGCAGCGTAAGCTGCCATAAAGCCCGCACGCGAGAGGGGAGTGACAGGGGGTGTGTACTCCCCTTTCGCTCGCGTGATTACAGGCACCCGTATGCACGGAAAGCGTGCGGGAGTCTGAATACGGTCCAATATTATTATTATTATTATTAATAATAATAATATCTTACTTGATGCTTACCATTTTTATTCCTGTGCTCATGATTGTCAGTCTTTGAATAGTCCATAAATATTCATGACATGGGGACTTACTGTGTGTAAGTATCTTGTGTAAGTCCCCTGATAAGTAACATCAGCGCATGTGCACGCCAAATGTTACGCTAACGTATTTTCTACTATATGGAACTCCGTTCTGCACGACAGAAGATCCGAAGAAGGGCCCAGCCATGCACTTCTGCATGCCTAATCCCGGCTATACAAGTGGCAATAGGCATGCTAATGAAGAGGGGGGAAGCTAGTGCCCCTAGATGTTAACTGCTATTAATGTTAAATATTAATTTCCACTCACCTTCCTTCAGCTTTGCGCTCTAGGTTACTGCCCCTCTTGCACACCTCTGGCTATAAGACAGGGCTATACAAATAAATTCACAATCTATTCCAGTATATATATATAGTGCAGATTGTTTGGACAAAGTTTTTTTTTTTTTTTTTTAGTTTTTTTTTTTTCCTTCCACAAAGCATTTGCTATAGAACCTCCCAATTCATTGATATATATATATTCTAATAATATTCTAATAAATAATAATTATATTTTTGTGTAATTAAAGGACAAGACAAATGTTCCTTTATTTATAACTAACTGCACATGATTGTATGTTTTTTAAACAATATCCTCATGTGTACAAAATACTTAACAACCTTTAACTAATAACATTCATGGATTTGAATTGTGACTATTTGTCCGCTCACAAAGAATGTACTATGCTACATACCTATTGATGCTTTTTTTGTTTTCTACAAAATACTGTTAAAGTCAAATGAAAAGATATGCCTACATGTTTACATGCACATTTTATCCGGAAAGACATTTCCATAATAGCAACAGTTATGTTGTTACCTCCTGGAAGTCGTCATGTCTACAGTGTTGGCTTTTCTAAAGGACAATGTACACTTATCTACAGCATCACTGTACAACAAGTAAAACCAGATATCATTCTCCCTAACTTACACGTAACTGTGTCCTTTTTTTACAGGTCATGCAGTAAACTACATCAATTAAAAGGTTGGCTTGAGGCCACTTTAATAACTAATGAGATTTTGCAGCTTTAATGATTTTTGATTACTAATTAAGGGTAATTTCGGAATATTGCTCATTGTTTTCTCTGTACATTGTGCCTGATTCAGATTTAAGAGGCTCTTGCATCTTACATGCGGAGTTCTTAAAATAGTAGTCACCATACCCTCAACATGATCCATTCCATTAGGTACAAAATGCTCTGCTCTTCAGTTTCCAACTGTCAGTTACTATGATAACCTCCTTTGTTGAAGAGACAAATAGTTTTTTAAATATCAGTTAAGTCATTTCACCAGGCTAGTGTGACAGTGTGAAGCTCAGGAGTGGACATGGTTGCCTACTTTTGCAAATGAATATCAGGGAGATTGTAGGAGCACTACCAAGGTGCTGCACAAAAGGGGTGTGTCCTAAAGCACCGAGCACTATCAAAGCTGCACCAAAGGGGTGTGTTCTGTAGCGCCAAAGAGGTGTGTCCTGTGAATAGCTCCACCCATAGGTGTATCTAGCACTGCCAGGAAAACTATTTTACAATAAAAATGTCAGTATTTATTGATTATTAAATTGTCAGTGAATACTTTCATTACTATCTTTATAGAAAAGCTAAAAGTGACGCTGCAGCTGATTAACAAGATTCTTTCATTACATCTTGGCCTCCATGAAATTGGTCATCTCCATAGACCTCAATGGATGAAATTAGAATCAGGGAGATTACCAAATACTTCAGGGAGTCAGGGAGATCACCCAATCTTCAGGGAGTCTCCCTGATATTCAGGGAGAGTTGGCAACTATGGGAGTGGAGTATATTGTATTTAATGGAACGGATCATGTTGGAGGGTCTGGTAGTTACACAAGGCAAACCAAGTGAGTCTGATACTCTGGCACTGGAGAGCGGAGCTGTGGGATTAAGTGGACTGATCATAATAAATTCACCTGTGCAGGGCCTGTGCTGCACTGAGATGTTGCTAGGCAGCAGCACACCTGCAAGGCACTAATCACAGCACCAGAGAGGAGAGCAGGACTGACTGAAAAGACATGAACTGTGATAAAATGACTGAAAAGGGATGAACTGTGATACACATTAGTTACAATATTGCTCATGTAGTAAATTACATTGACCTAAAAGGAAAACATGTAAGTTTGCCAGTAACACAGAGGAGAGCTTGTACCATTTTATCTATTTACAGCTCCACTGGAGACTGAAATGTTATAAATAGCACTGTGGGGGCTGCCATGCATGTCAGGTAAGGAAGCAGTGCAGTATATGAGTACAGCAAGCATACAAAACACTGCAGTGTCAAATGTGCGTAGGAGGAAACATGAATAGTGTTTTTTGCTTTGCGACTAAGAAATAAATAAACGATATACAAATACACAGACAGACACGTAACGAGTGTCTGAATCAGTGACGCCTCCTCAGTACAATTTATAGACAAAAAACTGTTATTTAACTATACAATACTGGGTAAGCTCATCTAACGCAGCCTCTCTTAGCCAGTAATAGACTTTCTCACCACTTACCATTTTTCTACTGTTTTGAGTTTTGCTTTCTTGGTCCATTAATTTGTGATTGTAACATCACGAGTAAAACTGGATACATACAGTATGGGTGTGTGCTGCCGCTGCGAACAGCCCTTTATCGAAAGGGCCATCTCTCCCAACCAGATCCGAACTAGCTGGGAATAATATTGCTTTTGCCTCGAGGAGCCAAAGCAATCGATCCCCAGAACAGAAAAGATATAGCTCCAAATGTTAGGTCTAAATTTTACCCCAACGCTTTTCCTAATCCTTACACTAACCCTCCCCTTCTAATGCCCTAACCCTCCCCTTCCTGTAACCCTAACCCTTTCCCAGCAGCCTCTCCGGTGGCTTGCGATGTGACAGGTCTGCCAGCTTCCGAAAAATGAATGGGTAAGAATGCCAATCAGCATACTTACCCATTCAAAAAAAGCTGCATTTTGAGGAGGCGGCGACTCCCAGTACTTATCCAATTTTCTATAGAACCAACTCCAGATCAGACTCTTTACACTATCCAGCAGCAGAACAAAGGGCCTGATCCAGAACTATGCCGATGCGCTGTCTTACTAAAGCACAGCGTATCGGCGTTCACTCTCCCAGACACTCCCCCTGTGCAGGCGAATTTTCCCTCGCTTACGCTGGCTGAAGGCTACCCTAACTTCAGCTGGCCTAAGCAAGGGAAAATACGCTCACACAGGAGCGTTGGTACGCTAAGCCCTCCCTCCCTCATTAAACTAACTCCACCCGTCCACCTTCACTAACCTGAACGTAGTAACGCTGGGGGACGCCCCCTCCAGCGTCACTACGCTGCTCCTACGGATGCCCAATCGTTGATCGAGCTTTGCCGTAGCTACGCCAGGCAACATCTGCCCGGCGCATGCGCAGATCGACTTTTCAGCTACGGCGGGCATAGTTCTGGATCAAGCCTGTAGTCACATGATACACAATTTTACAGCAGACTTTCAACCTGCATCTGCTGAAAACGATCTTCTCACCATACACACTCTGCCAATCTTCATCAGACAAATTTTAGTTGAAATTAGGTGCCACATTAAAAACTTTGGTGCCAGGGGAAAAAAAATATTATATATATAAATTATGTACAGACATATACATACACTTGCCTGCCAAAGTTTTCTCTTCTTTTCTGTTTTCTCCGTGGCATGCTCTGGCTGCTGGTGATCTGCAGTATAAAGGGGAGGTACCCCCCGTGGTTAATAATCCCTTGCCCGGTGGCGGGTGAGTGTGAGAAAGAGGCTGCAGGGTGACCTCAAAAGTCACCTTGTGGATAAACCAGCGACCAGCAACCAGGTCCTAATTTCTAATCACCATGGCGACCTGGCAACCAATATTTGTCTAGCCCTGATGTGTGTGTATATATATATATATATATATATATGTTTGCACTACAGCTTAGTTATGTGTGTGTGTATATGTATGTATGTATGTATGTGTGTGTGTTTGCGTGTGTATATGTCTGTGTATGTGTGTGTATGTGTGTATGTATGTTTGTATGTATGTATGCATGTATGCATGTGTGTGTATGTATGTATGTATGTATGTATGTATGTATGTATATGCATGTTTGTATATATGTGTGTGTATGTATGTATGTATGTATGTATGTATATATGTGTGTATATGTGTATGTGTTTGTATATGTGTGTATGTGTGTGTGTAAGTATGTGTGTGTATGTGTGTGTACATGTGTGTGTATGTGTGTTTGTATGTATGTGTGTGTGTATATGTTTATGTATGTGTGTGTATTTATGTGTGTATGTATGGGTGTGTATGTGTTTATATGTATGTGTGTGTCTGTGTGAGTGTTTGCGTGTGTATATGTCTGTGTATGTGTGTGTATGTGTGTATGTATGTTTGTATGTATGTATGCATGTGTGTGTATGTATGTATGTATGTATGTATGTATGTGTGTATGTGCATGTTTGTATATATGTGTGTGTATGTATGTATGTATGTATGTATGTATATATGTGTGTATATGTGTATGTGTTTGTATATGTGTGTATGTGTGTGTGTGTGTGTGTGTGTGTGTGTGTAAGTATGTGTGTGTATGTGTGTGTGTATGTGTGTGTATGTTTGTTTGTATGTATGTGCGTGTGCATAAGTGTATGTATGTATGTATGTATGTATGTATGTGTGTGTGTATGTGTGTGTATATGTACGTGTGTGTATGTGTGTATGTATGTGTGTTTATGTATGTGTATGTATGTGTGTGTATGTGTACGTGTTTATATCTATGTGTGTGTCTGTGTATGTGCGTGTGTATATGTGTGTATGTGTGTGTAGTTGTGTGTGTATGCGTGTGTATGTATGTATGTATGTATGTATGTATGTGTGTGTATGTATGTATGTATGTATACGTGTGTGTATGTGTGTATGTATGTGTGTTTATGTATGTGTATGTATGTGTGTGTATGTGTACGTGTTTATATCTATGTGTGTGTCTGTGTATGTGCGTGTGTATATGTGTGTATGTGTGTGTAGTTGTGTGTGTATGCGTGTGTATGTATGTATGTATGTATGTATGTATGCGTGTGTATCTATGCATGTGTATGTGTGTGTATGTGTATATATATATATATATATAT
>WWET01001408.1:252250-271017 GCA_011038615.1 Limnodynastes dumerilii | reverse complement strand
AGGAAGACTGGACTGGAACAGGACTGGACCACGAGACAGGAACAGGACTGGACCACGAGACAGGAACAGGACTGGACCACGAGACAGGAACAGGACTGGACCACGAGACAGGAACAGGACCACTGGACTGGACCACGAGACAGGAACAGGACTGGACCACGAGACTTGGAACAGGACTGGACCACGAGAAGGGAACAGGTCTGGACCACGAGACAGGAACAGGTCTGGAACACAGGACCGCAGAACTGAACTGGATCGCAGGAGTGGAATGCAGGAGTACCAGGCACCTAGGAGACCTAGTTGTTCTGGCACTGATGGACCAGTGCACAGGGTTTAAATAGTGCGCCCTGTGCACCGATTGGCTGGAGGTCTGGAGAGCAGGAACACCATTGGAGAAGTGCGATCACCTGATCCATCCAAGATGGCCGCGCCCATGGATCGAAGTACGTCTGTTTTGCCGCCAGAATTCCATGTGAGCAAACACTGCAGTAATAGTGGTAAACAGGCACAGGGCTGTCCCTGTTTCAGTGACAGCCTCCGACGGACCGCAGTCGCTGCACAGCGGGAGATGGCAGTTCTCAGGGGGCCAAAGCATAGGTAAGTGCAGCGTCTGCCGCGGGTTGTGATAATAAAAAGCATAGCCCCTGGGGCAGAGCTTAACATTTACCCCATATTAGTTTTGGAAGGGGTTTGGCAATGCAGGTTTGATCCCTCCCAGATAATGTATGTTTCCTGTCCCTTCCCCCCCTACCCCTTGCTTGTAAGGACTTGCAGCACGAAAGTCTGGATCCTGTGGACCCAGATCCATGGTGGAAATCTGTAGCGCACATGTGCGTTCACAAAATGTAGGCATTTTCAACTCACAAGCAGCGCAACACACCCCTTAACTCAGCAGAGAAACTTTATAGAAAACATTCAGGCTGAACTGGATTTAACAGTCAATATAGGGTTGTTTTTTTTATTTTGAAGTTGATTATAATTTGCAAGGATGGAACATTTATCTGATCTGATTGATTGATTTATCTGATACTGATCTCCAAGTCCCCAGTATCCTCATCATGGGCCTGATTCAGAGATCCGGAACTAGCGATAGATCCGTGCGTATATTTAGGGTCGGATCGATTTAGCATCAACTGCGCATGTGTAGTAATAGTGCAACGCCATGAAAATGCCTTAAGGTCGGACTTGTGAATCGGGCGGAGACTAATGCGACCCTAAGTGCGGCGGAAATATACGGACCTAAGGATTTGCATAGAAATGGGGAGGCATTTAGATGAGGGAAAGTGGGCGCGCTTACAGAGTTAGGGCCCTATATATACGCAACTAATACACATAGGGTCGGAAGTGAGTGCGGCCAGTTAGGGCAAGTCTATGGAGGTGGAAGTTTAGGTCCGGCCAGAGGTTGCGAGGGGAGTGACTGTTTATTCTGGTGGGTGTAAACTGTTCCCACCTGCCACTTGGATGCATATATTTGCGGCCCGATCGCCGACGGATCTCTGAATCAGGCCCCATGTCTTTTAAGCCCCACCCCATATCCCCATCATGTCTCCAGCACTCACCCCCCAGTATCCCCATCATGTGTCTCCAACCTCCCCAGTATCCCGATCATGTCTCTCCGGCCCCACAGTATCCCCATCATGTGTTTCCAGCCCCCCAGTATCCCCCTTATGTCTCTCCAGCCCCCCAGTATTCCCATCATGTGTCTTCAGCCTCTCATTATCCCAATAATGTCTCTCTAGCCCCCCAGTATTCTTATCCTGTTTCTACAGCCCCCCAGTATCACCATTATGTGTCTCCAGCCCCCCTAGTATTCCTATTATGTCTGCAGTCCCCACAGTATTCCCATCATGTGTTTCCAGCCCCCCAGTATATCCATCATACCTCTCCTTTTACTTACCTTTGTTGTGTCCCTCTTACTCCGTCGCGCTCTCTCTGCCTCCTTTGTCCATACAGGAACCTCCAGTATGAGTTGCCAGCCACCAGAACAGGGAGCAAAAGGGGGGATGACCAGCGCCTCTCCTGTCTGGCACTGGTCTGCGCTGCATTCCCCCATGGACCGCGATGCACCAGCCCTGATTTATACCTATCTGGTTAGGGATAGAAGGAGCCAAAGAACAGGGTTCTAACATTAAGAATACTTTTGATTTTTTGAATGTTAAGTATCCAGTGGTACCCACCTTTTATCACCTCCCAAAAAGTCCACAAGTCAAGAACCAGCCCCCGGGTAGGCCCATTATCTCGGGGGGTCCTTTGACTTGTAATCTTTCACAATTGGTTGATAGCTATCTACAGCCTTTTGTTACTAAATTTAAATTATATATTAAGGATACAACCCATTTTCTCTCTATGATGGCTGATGTATCTTGGCGGAACAAGCGATGTGGAGTCCCTTTATACTAATATTCCACATACCAGGAAAATGACACTATCAATAGGGTTTTGTAGGCAGATTTGGATATTTCAAAGTATAGCATTTATTCTTCACAATAACTACTGCTATGGGGACCAGGTTTGCCCCAGGCTATGCTAACCTGTATATGAGTCACCTGGAAGAAGATCTCATATGGTAGGGCCATTCGGGGCAAACCTGGTCACATATTGATGATTTATTTTTAATCTAGGAAGGGGATATTTCTTCTGTTTTCTCTTTTGTTGAACACCTTAACTCTGTTTCTTTTGGTTTAAAGCTTACATATTCAGTTAGTGCAGTGGAGATGAATTTTTTAGATATGACAGTTTATATTATGGATGGCCATTTGCGCACAAAAAACTATAGGAAGAACGTTGACCATAACCAATTTTTACATTATGGAAGAGAGGAGAGCTCACAATTTAAAAAACTTTCTGGTTAAGTCACTTGGAAAAAGAAACCTTACCAAAACAGATTAATGTGACATGGTTATCCTGTAAAAATTTTGGCTGTTTTAAGTGTGGCAGATTCCAGTGTATTACATGTAAGTTTATAGAAAAGAATCACTCCACCTTTTCCACTACAGATGGGAAAATGTATAAATTCAGAAGCTACATCAACTGCAGGAGCTGTTTCCTGGTCTATCTTATTTCACGCTGTTGTGGCATGCTATATGTAGGATGGACCACGAGACAGCTCTGCGTTGAAATCAAAACAAAAAAATCACAATGCAATATATCCTTGTATGAATTGTTATCTATTGCTTTATGTATGTCAGCTGTGCAATATATGTCTATAAGAGAATATATATCTTAAATTTTACATTATAGTATATTGGTGAATAATTTTTTTTTATTTTTTATTTATTTTATGGGATAATGTTCTTGATAATTTTAATTTGTAATTTTAATTTATTAATCTTTTGAAATGTATTTAGTTTGTTAAACCATGAAAATGGAACACAGTTTTCAATGACAAAGAATTCCTAGTAAAATTTATTTTACTATATAGTATGTTGTATGCAAAATGTCAAAAAACGTGGGACTTACAGCATGAGTGGCCACCTATCGCCGGCGCTCTCCAGCTGGCCCACGCTGCAGCCTCCTGCCTTGCCTCTGGTGCATGGGCGTCACCATCTTGGATCCAGTCACATGATACGCCCTAGCCAACTGGATCTCTGTCCAAGGAATCATGTTATCAGGCTATCCAATCCTGGTCAAATTTAAATCTGCTGCAAAGGCAGTCCTGTGCCAGGACAACTTTGTTTCCGTTCATGATCCCGTTCATGTCTAGCTCGGTCCAGTCCAGGTTAAGTCAAGTCCGGTCCGGTCCAGATCAAGTCAAATCAATTCCTGGTCAAGTTCAGCTTAACTATGCTGGTCAAGTTTAAACGTAGTCCTGGTCAAGTCCAGTCCAGTCAAGCTTGTTTTGTCCAGTCCAATCAAGCCTGCCTTGCTCACTCCAGTCAAGCTTGTATCATCCAGTCCAGTCAAGCGTGTCTTGTCCAGTCCAGTCAAGTGTTCCTTGTCCAGTCCAGTCAAGCCTGCCTTGTTCAATCCAGTCAAGCCTGTCTAGTCTTATCAAGTCAAGCAGATAGATAGATAGATAGATAGATAGATACTGTAGATCGATAGATAGAAATACAAACACACACTTAATTGTTTTAGAAGGCTCTGTGCTTCCTAAAAAATTTTATTTTTTATATTTTTATTTTTTGTCTTTTTTTTCCAGTTCCTGGCAGAGCTGCAGGGTGACTCAGGACATGTAAAGTATATAAACTGTGAATGGAGGAGAGATTAATAATATGTGAATGGGGGGACAGGACTTTCAAGCCTTAGAAGCTCTACAGCTTTCCACGGGTTGTAATCATATTTCCGACGGTAAAAATACCGACGATAAAAATACCTCCACGAGGGTACCGGCGGTGAAAATACCGACACCACAAAAATACCGGCGATGAAAATCCCGACACCAAAACAATACCGACGATAAAAATCCCGACACCAAAAATATACCGGCGAAAAAAATTACCGGCCCCTAAAAAATACCGACATAAAAAAAATACCGGCACCCAAAAAATACCGACGCATAAAAAATACCGGCAAAAAAAAAATACCGGCAATTTAAAAACCCTCCCGCTAAGCAGTACCCCACAATAAATACTTACAGTTATAATCCCGACCCCCATGACGTCTGGTCAGGTCCTGATGTTTAGCATCGCGCCAACAGACCTTCTACATGCAAATAGCAAAGTGCATATAGAAGGTCTGGGCGCCTGCAAAACATCAGAGCCGGAATAGACGGCATATAGAAGGTCTTCACGCTATGCAAAACATCAGAGCCGGAATAGACGGCATATAGAAGGTCTTCACGCTATGCAAAACATCAGAGCCGGAATAGACGGCATATAGAAGGTCTTCACGCTATGCAAAACATCAGAGCCGGAATAGACGGCATATAGAAGGTCTTCACGCTATGCAAAACATCAGAGCCGGAATAGACGGCATATAGAAGGTCTTCACGCTATGCAAAACATCAGAGCCGGAATAGACGGCATATAGAAGGTCTTCACGCTATGCAAAACATCAGAGCCGGAATAGACGGCATATAGAAGGTCTTCACGCTATGCAAAACATCAGAGCCGGAATAGACGGCATATAGAAGGTCTTCACGCTATGCAAAACATCAGAGCCGGAATAGACGGCATATAGAAGGTCTTCACGCTATGCAAAACATCAGAGCCGGAATAGACGGCATATAGAAGGTCTTCACGCTATGCAAAACATCAGAGCCGGAATAGACGGCATATAGAAGGTCTGGGCGCCTGCAAAACATCAGAGCCGGAATAGACGGCATATAGAAGGTCTTCACGCTATGCAAAACATCAGAGCCGGAATAGACGGCATATAGAAGGTCTTCACGCTATGCAAAACATCAGAGCCGGAATAGACGGCATATAGAAGGTCTTCACGCTATGCAAAACATCAGAGCCGGAATAGACGGCATATAGAAGGTCTTCACGCTATGCAAAACATCAGAGCCGGAATAGACGGCATATAGAAGGTCTTCACGCTATGCAAAACATCAGAGCCGGAATAGACGGCATATAGAAGGTCTTCACGCTATGCAAAACATCAGAGCCGGAATAGACGGCATATAGAAGGTCTTCACGCTATGCAAAACATCAGAGCCGGAATAGACGGCATATAGAAGGTCTTCACGCTATGCAAAACATCAGAGCCGGAATAGACGGCATATAGAAGGTCTTCACGCTATGCAAAACATCAGAGCCGGAATAGACGGCATATAGAAGGTCTTCACGCTATGCAAAACATCAGAGCCGGAATAGACGGCATATAGAAGGTCTTCACGCTATGCAAAACATCAGAGCCGGAATAGACGGCATATAGAAGGTCTTCACGCTATGCAAAACATCAGAGCCGGAATAGACGGCATATAGAAGGTCTTCACGCTATGCAAAACATCAGAGCCGGAATAGACGGCATATAGAAGGTCTTCACGCTATGCAAAACATCAGAGCCGGAATAGACGGCATATAGAAGGTCTTCACGCTATGCAAAACATCAGAGCCGGAATAGACGGCATATAGAAGGTCTTCACGCTATGCAAAACATCAGAGCCGGAATAGACGGCATATAGAAGGTCTTCACGCTATGCAAAACATCAGAGCCGGAATAGACGGCATATAGAAGGTCTTCACGCTATGCAAAACATCAGAGCCGGAATAGACGGCATATAGAAGGTCTTCACGCTATGCAAAACATCAGAGCCGGAATAGACGGCATATAGAAGGTCTTCACGCTATGCAAAACATCAGAGCCGGAATAGACGGCATATAGAAGGTCTTCACGCTATGCAAAACATCAGAGCCGGAATAGACGGCATATAGAAGGTCTTCACGCTATGCAAAACATCAGAGCCGGAATAGACGGCATATAGAAGGTCTTCACGCTATGCAAAACATCAGAGCCGGAATAGACGGCATATAGAAGGTCTTCACGCTATGCAAAACATCAGAGCCGGAATAGACGGCATATAGAAGGTCTTCACGCTATGCAAAACATCAGAGCCGGAATAGACGGCATATAGAAGGTCTTCACGCTATGCAAAACATCAGAGCCGGAATAGACGGCATATAGAAGGTCTTCACGCTATGCAAAACATCAGAGCCGGAATAGACGGCATATAGAAGGTCTTCACGCTATGCAAAACATCAGAGCCGGAATAGACGGCATATAGAAGGTCTTCACGCTATGCAAAACATCAGAGCCGGAATAGACGGCATATAGAAGGTCTTCACGCTATGCAAAACATCAGAGCCGGAATAGACGGCATATAGAAGGTCTTCACGCTATGCAAAACATCAGAGCCGGAATAGACGGCATATAGAAGGTCTTCACGCTATGCAAAACATCAGAGCCGGAATAGACGGCATATAGAAGGTCTTCACGCTATGCAAAACATCAGAGCCGGAATAGACGGCATATAGAAGGTCTTCACGCTATGCAAAACATCAGAGCCGGAATAGACGGCATATAGAAGGTCTTCACGCTATGCAAAACATCAGAGCCGGAATAGACGGCATATAGAAGGTCTTCACGCTATGCAAAACATCAGAGCCGGAATAGACGGCATATAGAAGGTCTTCACGCTATGCAAAACATCAGAGCCGGAATAGACGGCATATAGAAGGTCTTCACGCTATGCAAAACATCAGAGCCGGAATAGACGGCATATAGAAGGTCTTCACGCTATGCAAAACATCAGAGCCGGAATAGACGGCATATAGAAGGTCTTCACGCTATGCAAAACATCAGAGCCGGAATAGACGGCATATAGAAGGTCTTCACGCTATGCAAAACATCAGAGCCGGAATAGACGGCATATAGAAGGTCTTCACGCTATGCAAAACATCAGAGCCGGAATAGACGGCATATAGAAGGTCTTCACGCTATGCAAAACATCAGAGCCGGAATAGACGGCATATAGAAGGTCTTCACGCTATGCAAAACATCAGAGCCGGAATAGACGGCATATAGAAGGTCTTCACGCTATGCAAAACATCAGAGCCGGAATAGACGGCATATAGAAGGTCTTCACGCTATGCAAAACATCAGAGCCGGAATAGACGGCATATAGAAGGTCTTCACGCTATGCAAAACATCAGAGCCGGAATAGACGGCATATAGAAGGTCTTCACGCTATGCAAAACATCAGAGCCGGAATAGACGGCATATAGAAGGTCTTCACGCTATGCAAAACATCAGAGCCGGAATAGACGGCATATAGAAGGTCTTCACGCTATGCAAAACATCAGAGCCGGAATAGACGGCATATAGAAGGTCTTCACGCTATGCAAAACATCAGAGCCGGAATAGACGGCATATAGAAGGTCTTCACGCTATGCAAAACATCAGAGCCGGAATAGACGGCATATAGAAGGTCTTCACGCTATGCAAAACATCAGAGCCGGAATAGACGGCATATAGAAGGTCTTCACGCTATGCAAAACATCAGAGCCGGAATAGACGGCATATAGAAGGTCTTCACGCTATGCAAAACATCAGAGCCGGAATAGACGGCATATAGAAGGTCTTCACGCTATGCAAAACATCAGAGCCGGAATAGACGGCATATAGAAGGTCTTCACGCTATGCAAAACATCAGAGCCGGAATAGACGGCATATAGAAGGTCTTCACGCTATGCAAAACATCAGAGCCGGAATAGACGGCATATAGAAGGTCTTCACGCTATGCAAAACATCAGAGCCGGAATAGACGGCATATAGAAGGTCTTCACGCTATGCAAAACATCAGAGCCGGAATAGACGGCATATAGAAGGTCTTCACGCTATGCAAAACATCAGAGCCGGAATAGACGGCATATAGAAGGTCTTCACGCTATGCAAAACATCAGAGCCGGAATAGACGGCATATAGAAGGTCTTCACGCTATGCAAAACATCAGAGCCGGAATAGACGGCATATAGAAGGTCTTCACGCTATGCAAAACATCAGAGCCGGAATAGACGGCATATAGAAGGTCTTCACGCTATGCAAAACATCAGAGCCGGAATAGACGGCATATAGAAGGTCTTCACGCTATGCAAAACATCAGAGCCGGAATAGACGGCATATAGAAGGTCTTCACGCTATGCAAAACATCAGAGCCGGAATAGACGGCATATAGAAGGTCTTCACGCTATGCAAAACATCAGAGCCGGAATAGACGGCATATAGAAGGTCTTCACGCTATGCAAAACATCAGAGCCGGAATAGACGGCATATAGAAGGTCTTCACGCTATGCAAAACATCAGAGCCGGAATAGACGGCATATAGAAGGTCTTCACGCTATGCAAAACATCAGAGCCGGAATAGACGGCATATAGAAGGTCTTCACGCTATGCAAAACATCAGAGCCGGAATAGACGGCATATAGAAGGTCTTCACGCTATGCAAAACATCAGAGCCGGAATAGACGGCATATAGAAGGTCTTCACGCTATGCAAAACATCAGAGCCGGAATAGACGGCATATAGAAGGTCTTCACGCTATGCAAAACATCAGAGCCGGAATAGACGGCATATAGAAGGTCTTCACGCTATGCAAAACATCAGAGCCGGAATAGACGGCATATAGAAGGTCTTCACGCTATGCAAAACATCAGAGCCGGAATAGACGGCATATAGAAGGTCTTCACGCTATGCAAAACATCAGAGCCGGAATAGACGGCATATAGAAGGTCTTCACGCTATGCAAAACATCAGAGCCGGAATAGACGGCATATAGAAGGTCTTCACGCTATGCAAAACATCAGAGCCGGAATAGACGGCATATAGAAGGTCTTCACGCTATGCAAAACATCAGAGCCGGAATAGACGGCATATAGAAGGTCTTCACGCTATGCAAAACATCAGAGCCGGAATAGACGGCATATAGAAGGTCTTCACGCTATGCAAAACATCAGAGCCGGAATAGACGGCATATAGAAGGTCTTCACGCTATGCAAAACATCAGAGCCGGAATAGACGGCATATAGAAGGTCTTCACGCTATGCAAAACATCAGAGCCGGAATAGACGGCATATAGAAGGTCTTCACGCTATGCAAAACATCAGAGCCGGAATAGACGGCATATAGAAGGTCTTCACGCTATGCAAAACATCAGAGCCGGAATAGACGGCATATAGAAGGTCTTCACGCTATGCAAAACATCAGAGCCGGAATAGACGGCATATAGAAGGTCTTCACGCTATGCAAAACATCAGAGCCGGAATAGACGGCATATAGAAGGTCTTCACGCTATGCAAAACATCAGAGCCGGAATAGACGGCATATAGAAGGTCTTCACGCTATGCAAAACATCAGAGCCGGAATAGACGGCATATAGAAGGTCTTCACGCTATGCAAAACATCAGAGCCGGAATAGACGGCATATAGAAGGTCTTCACGCTATGCAAAACATCAGAGCCGGAATAGACGGCATATAGAAGGTCTTCACGCTATGCAAAACATCAGAGCCGGAATAGACGGCATATAGAAGGTCTTCACGCTATGCAAAACATCAGAGCCGGAATAGACGGCATATAGAAGGTCTTCACGCTATGCAAAACATCAGAGCCGGAATAGACGGCATATAGAAGGTCTTCACGCTATGCAAAACATCAGAGCCGGAATAGACGGCATATAGAAGGTCTTCACGCTATGCAAAACATCAGAGCCGGAATAGACGGCATATAGAAGGTCTTCACGCTATGCAAAACATCAGAGCCGGAATAGACGGCATATAGAAGGTCTTCACGCTATGCAAAACATCAGAGCCGGAATAGACGGCATATAGAAGGTCTTCACGCTATGCAAAACATCAGAGCCGGAATAGACGGCATATAGAAGGTCTTCACGCTATGCAAAACATCAGAGCCGGAATAGACGGCATATAGAAGGTCTTCACGCTATGCAAAACATCAGAGCCGGAATAGACGGCATATAGAAGGTCTTCACGCTATGCAAAACATCAGAGCCGGAATAGACGGCATATAGAAGGTCTTCACGCTATGCAAAACATCAGAGCCGGAATAGACGGCATATAGAAGGTCTTCACGCTATGCAAAACATCAGAGCCGGAATAGACGGCATATAGAAGGTCTTCACGCTATGCAAAACATCAGAGCCGGAATAGACGGCATATAGAAGGTCTTCACGCTATGCAAAACATCAGAGCCGGAATAGACGGCATATAGAAGGTCTTCACGCTATGCAAAACATCAGAGCCGGAATAGACGGCATATAGAAGGTCTTCACGCTATGCAAAACATCAGAGCCGGAATAGACGGCATATAGAAGGTCTTCACGCTATGCAAAACATCAGAGCCGGAATAGACGGCATATAGAAGGTCTTCACGCTATGCAAAACATCAGAGCCGGAATAGACGGCATATAGAAGGTCTTCACGCTATGCAAAACATCAGAGCCGGAATAGACGGCATATAGAAGGTCTTCACGCTATGCAAAACATCAGAGCCGGAATAGACGGCATATAGAAGGTCTTCACGCTATGCAAAACATCAGAGCCGGAATAGACGGCATATAGAAGGTCTTCACGCTATGCAAAACATCAGAGCCGGAATAGACGGCATATAGAAGGTCTTCACGCTATGCAAAACATCAGAGCCGGAATAGACGGCATATAGAAGGTCTTCACGCTATGCAAAACATCAGAGCCGGAATAGACGGCATATAGAAGGTCTTCACGCTATGCAAAACATCAGAGCCGGAATAGACGGCATATAGAAGGTCTTCACGCTATGCAAAACATCAGAGCCGGAATAGACGGCATATAGAAGGTCTTCACGCTATGCAAAACATCAGAGCCGGAATAGACGGCATATAGAAGGTCTTCACGCTATGCAAAACATCAGAGCCGGAATAGACGGCATATAGAAGGTCTTCACGCTATGCAAAACATCAGAGCCGGAATAGACGGCATATAGAAGGTCTTCACGCTATGCAAAACATCAGAGCCGGAATAGACGGCATATATACACTACACACTGAATCCCAACCGTTGTTTCCCAAATGTTAATTCTAAAATAGGAAATCCTATCACAATATTCATATACATTAATAAAAAACTTATAGGAAATCCTATCACAATATTCATATACATTAATAGATTAAAAAACTTTGCATGAAACATTTTCTGTCAAAGATTTACACTTTTTACAACACTAACTTGTAAATTATGTGGTGGCAAGTAGCACAAGATATTGTTACATTAGGATTATTTATTTTAGCATTAATGTAGTCCAAATATTTTCATCTTGTACCAACCTGCCAATATTTGTATGCAAGTTGTTGCTTGGCAAACTTGGCAGGGACATCTATGCCCTTTATATACAGAGTTCTCCAGCATGAATTGATTGGTGGAAATATTTATGGGACAATTAAATACTCATTTCCTAATATATTAAATAAATACTGTGAAAAACTAAAATACATAAACAATATATGAATTTAAAATGGATAATTTTTACAAATATACACTATATATAGGCAAAAGCATTCTGACGCCTGACTATTACACCAACAGGGACTGTGACGACATTTTGCCTGATCCAGACTTAATAACGACTGTCAATTTACACACATGGCATGCGTAAATCCGGCTGCAGGACTGCACTGCGCAGATGTTCCTCATCGTAACTCATCGTAATAATTGTATGTAACTCCTTACGATAGGGTGTGTGTCATCCCTATGCAAGACGGATATACGAATTGTGGGCGGAGAGAGGCATTTAAATTGTACAGTATGGGCTGGGTTAGGCACTTACGTACGACAAGGTATTACGTATGCACAGAGATACGCAAGGAAAAGTTAAGGTAGGGTTCTGAACACGCATTATATAAATTACGTGCATGCGAGGGGAGTGCCAGGGGGAGTGCATTATTTTTAGTTGTACGTAAGTTAGGTACACATGCATAAATAAAAGGACTTTAAGTCTGGATCAGGCTCCTTGTATTTAAATACATATACTTTAATGTGGTGTTATTGATATTTTATGTGTATTTATTTTACTATTTTATTAATTTATTAAATGAACTTCTAATAATAATTGGTGTTCAGACTCCAATAGTGCTTCTTCATTCTCTTTTTACTTTAATGTGGAGTTGGTCTCCCTTTTGCAGCTATAACAACTTCCACTCTTCTTGGAAGGCTTTCCACAAGATTTTGGAGTGTTTCTGTCGGAACTTGTGCCTATTCATTCTGTAGTGAGCATTTATGAGGTCAGACGCTGATGTTGAACGACATATCTGATTGAAGCACCAGAATTCAATACTTAACAGGTGTTGCCACATACTTTTGTCCATATAGTATATTTTAAGGTTACAAAAGGCTATGCAAATATAGAGCATAGCACAGAGTTACTAAAACATATAAAAAGAAAAGGTTAATATGTGTGTGTGTGTCAAACATTATTATGGTTTAAGATACTGAAACTGATAATCAGTAAGTTAACTGTGGACTGTTTGTTTCACTGTCTCTGATGATGCCACAGTCATAAGACCATAGCCTTACCTTTAGTTAGTCTAAGGTGAATTAGTCAGCAGTTCAGTTACGTCACAAATCTGCTCTCAGAATCTTTCACAATGTTCCTTCCTATTACAGGGTGTACAGAGCTAAGGATTTCAGACATTCGCTTGGAGAAAGCTTTATGAGTAAAGTTTCATGACATCAAGAACTATCCTGGCACTAAGAGCAAAGCAGTGATGTAAACTGATATTCATGATTTGTTCAGGACGGTAAACCAAGCTAGATCGTTCATCTGTTATCAAAGGGAAGTGTGGAATCTTCTTTTAAAGATTTCAGTTTTCTCTAACAAATAAAAAGGGGAAGCTTATATTTTAATATATGTATATAATCAATACTATATAAACACAAGTCAAATGCAGATTTAAGTTAATGGAAAGTGAAGGTACATTGCTTAAGTGCGTCATAAAACACGTGCTTAATCTGGTATCATAAAAATGGAGATGTTACAAAGAACACTAAGGAAATAGCTCCTTTCAGTTCAAAGGGGCTTGGTCTAAAGAAGAACTATACAGTATACAGTATATTTACACACAAAGTAGTCTCCAGACACTAAAAGTTTAATACCAGACACTAATAAATATAACAAGAGGAGACTATAATAAAAATAATTGGGATAATTTAGCAAGAAACTGGGCAATATGGACCAGATCCTGATCTAATAGTAGATTGTGACCGTATGGAGGAGTTCAATACGTTGCCCACTCCTAAGTTCCGTATGTTAGTGTATAGGGCACTCCTCATCTCACATACAAAACTAAGGGAACTTAAATCCATCCATAACCCTGGCCCGTATCTTGAAATAAAAAAGACATGCAGTGAGCAGATATCAGCTGGGGTTCAATACTCTGCATGCCAAGAACCTGGGGATATGTATACTAAACGCACAGATTTTGTTTCCAGACAACAGTTCTGTACATATGGCGTGACTAACCTCCATGTGTAATTTAAACGCAGGGTGTGCGGTGTGCATATTTGTGGTTATCACTGACGTAGATGGTATACTGGCAACAATGCTCTTTGTGTATGCTCTGGATTGATTGATTAATTGAAGGATGTGCATATCAATAACGTATTATAAGTTAAAAGATCTATAAAGGCTATAGATATTAAAAATACAAAAATAACAAAATGATGATAGACCTGACTGGATGAAGCAACCAGCACTTGTACTGCAGCCAAGTGCTGATAATAGTAAAATTTGTTGGATGAACATTGTGGCATTCTCATTGATCGGTTACACCTTTACCAGAACTAGGCTTAGTTGCAATATAGAGGAAAACCCCAAAATGATACAGTACCCAGCAAGTTGTGGCAATTATTAGCTATGGAATTGCTGACAAGTATATACTCGCAGGGCTGTATACAGATCTACGGCTGCACAGGAAATTACGGCCGGCTTGACCGTAATTTCCCTGTTTTGATGGTTGTGCGCGTGCGTAAGGGCCGGCTTACTATAGTTACGGCCGCCAGCTGTTACGAAAAGGGGGCTCCCCCCCCTTTTTGATTAGGGCACGGGATGGAGGAAGCCCAGTTACGGTCAGCAATGCGATCATAATTGTTAGGGTAGGAATCTGGACGAGTAAGAGTTCCAGATTTCCGCCCGCCAGCAGGGAGTACACGGGGCGTGCACTCCCGCTACGATTAAGGCCGTATAGACCTTGGATGGCCGTAAGACGCCTTAGGTCTGGATCAGGCAGCAGTTCCTACATGCTTAGAGCAGAGCATTGCTAAAACTGTGGTTCAGATTTTATGTCCTGAAAAAAAAATAAAAGAACAACAAAAAAGAGCAAGGGTAAGGTTGTTTATCTACCAAACTAGTTTTTTGTTTATTAATGACTTTGATTGCAGTTAATCATGTTGGGCCTGATCCAGACCTATGTGTGAGTTCCATACATCCTCTTTCATGCACCCCACCCATCTTTGTGAGGATTAGGCAAGCAGACTGGTAGAATGCCCTCCCCATACGGATCTTCTAGCTCACATAACTCAGTTTTGACATGCACTAATGTAACTTCTAAGGGGACTTACGCAAGCGGCTTGCGCAATTCTCCAAATTTTAATATTTCAAGATCAGGCCTGTTATCTTTACAAAATCAGGCATGGAGTGGGGAGGACCATCAGCAGTGTTACCAATATTTCTTTGTTTTCTGGTTTTCTGGAATCTATTTCTGATCAAGAGGTGATCTTAAGGGACAAATTGAAATAAAAATATGATTGTAAAATTATTGACAGTCTTAACTGTTTATCTTCTGGCCCCGCCCTATTAACTATAATGAGTACGTAGAAATGTATTTTTCTGCTGATTGTTGGTTTTGGTCTAAATTAATTTGGAATATATTGCTTTGCAGAAACTTTCATGTGTGTTCATCAATTATTTACCAATGCATAAACCATAACATCTGAGGTATCTGAAGAATGTGTGTACATCAATTATTTACCAATAGATATAAGTAAATCACATGTATCTCAATATATCATTCTCTGAATGATAAACATTACTTTTTCTGCCATAGGAAATAGGACACTTTAGAGCTGATCCAGAGATTTTGCGAAAGCGGAATGCACAAGCGTTATACATCGGATCTAGAGTTGCGTGTTTCCGTCAAAACACAAAACTCTGAATAGGGCGTAGCAAAAAAATAGGAAAGCACAGAGGGAGCCATGTGCACGGAGGCTGTGGTTTATACTGCTGCAGTCTCTGCCCATTTGCTATGGTTTGAATGGGTTTTTTTTTTAAGTTTAACCATTTTCAGTCTGTAATTATTTACAGTAATGGCTAAGCACAGAGGCGGCATTCCACTATTATTCTGCCATTAATGTAAAAGAAAATAATATCATTTTAATCTTTTAAACAGTTAATCAATGAAACCTTTTCAGTGTTATATTTTTACCATGTGTAGAAAAGTGTTTTTATTTCATATAGGGCCATTCATTACAAGTCCCTGCACTGATGGCTGTCATTACGAAATGGCTTTTCCACTGTCTCTATTTTGAATGACAGCAGTTTTAGAATTTGCGATCGGCATACTCACCATTCATTTTCGAAAGCGCTGCCGCTAGACCACCAGAAAGGTGGTCTCCGGGGACTAAAATTGGGTACACATTACACTTTGTTTGTAACGATCCAATCTCTTTAACGATTTTTCTAACGACTGGCTCCTGCGATTTTTCTGCTGATACATTGTTCATCTGGCAAATTAAGTTGTCTATAAAATCTGTATAAACAATTACACGACCGATTCACATGATATCGTTTGAGTGTGCATGCCTAAGCACGTCAAGGATATTGTGTGAATCGGTTGTATAATCGTTTGATTGGAACCATTATCATTTGAAAAAAGTGTAGTGTGTAGCCAGCTTTAGGGTTAGGCTGCAGGGCATTGTCACTGCAGGACATGCTGGCGCTTGGAAAACCACAAACACCAGCATGCCCTGGCATCCATGGGCATGCTGGAGCTTGTAGCAATACAAGCATCAGCATGCCCTGTAGTGATGATGTGAGTTGTATTTATTTTTATATATAGCGAGGAGGGGGGGGGGATTAAATGTAAAAGTGTATTGTGTATTTTTTTTTTTTTAATTTACAATGTTTTGTTTTGTTTTTTTAACTTTATTTTTACAGCTTCGGTGACCTGCTCCTTATGCTTACACCATACCCTGTGTGTAAGTGTAAGGCGGATGCGCAGGCATCGGACAACATTGCAACTAATATTTAAATCTGAAAAACAACCCTTTTCTCATTTAAATATCATGGAACTCCCAGCTCCACAGGCGCAGTGCTGTCGGATGTGGACACAGACATATGGGTACACTTGCGTCCGTCTTTCTGTGCGCGCTCCCAATCTGAGCATGTGCAATGCTCATTTTGGCTGCACTTACGTCTGAAAAAAAAACTGAAGCGCAGCTCTCAATCCGGGCCAATATTAACCCAATATAGCCATATTGTGAACTAAACCTCCTTTTTATGTATGTGCGGACACAGTTTTATATAATGTTTGTTTGGAGCGCCGGACCTCACTTTTGTTCCTTGTAGTTACACTGTGGTCACTTTGGTTCTTGGCTGCACCTCTCCATTTATATATATACTTGCACACATTTCATATATTTGATTAGAAGCGCAGCCTGTGTTTTCTTGTTACTGTTATTAGTTTTAATTTGGGAGCCTGACCCCTCCCCAATATGGCCACTGCACACAGTTGAAATGGCAGGGGTGTCTTAATACAGACCTCCTGAGTACACATATAGCAGATGGATAGGGACTCACCTACAGGTGGTGCCTTGACGCTGGGCAGGTGAGCTTAACCCAATATAGCTATAATGTGAACTAAACCTCCTTTTTATGTATGTGCTGACACATAGTGTTATATAATGTCTGTTTGGAGCGCTGGACCTCTCTTTTGTTCCCAATATTACAGGCTAGCTAGTTTCTGTGTATTGTAAAGTTAAAGGTGATAATTACACAAGAATTGTACACACCTCTTTCTTAGTATATATTATGCCACAGAACACATGACAAGGTGCAGCAGAAATGCCAATGAATGAGTACCAGAGAGCACAGAGGCAACTCCTACAGCAAGATACACATTTAAATAACCTGTAAAAAAAAGAATTTCTTATTGCTGTCACTGAAGAAAGTCTTTCCCAACTGACTGTGGCACTGTGTGTATATATTTATTAAATATGCAATGCAAATCATCTCTCTCCATCCTTTTTGTGTCAATCTCTGTTCCTTTTTATTGTCTGTGACAGCTTGTCCTATATGCCATATGTATAATTCATTTTATTCATTCATTTTCTTTTTACAATCTTCAAGCTATGAAGAACTGTTTTCTTTTGTAAAAAAATTTTTGTCATAAAAATTTTTTCAAGATTAGATTGAAAAACATGGTCATTTCATTCTGAAAGGGAAATAAATATTTACTAAAGTTGGGACAATGGGCCAGATCCAGACTTAAGGTTGTTTTACATATGCAAGCATACCCGAGTTACGCACTAAGTATAATGCACTCCCCTCGCTCAAAATCCTACCTTCATTTTTCCTTGCGTATCTCTGGTCACACATAAGTGTCTAACCCAGCCCATATTGTACAATTTAAATGCCTCCCTCCTCCCACAATGCGTATATTCGGCTTGCGTAGGGATGTCACGCCCTTTTGTACGGAGTTATGTACAAGTTGCGTACAATCAGAGTTGTGTTACATCTGGCCCACAGCCGTTCGTAATTAGCTGTCGTTATTAAGTCTGGATAAGGACCAATGGGCCAGATCCAGACCTATGTACGCAAGCGATTTTATGCTAGCTGCTAGCGTAATTCGGGCTGTTTCTATGTTCTATGCATGCGCACGGCAGATGTTACGACACGTGACTCAGGGCAGCCGTAACATTGTAGTAACTACGTACAAGGGGCGTTCCAAAAATACACTAGCCGTAACTATGCTCGAACTACGCACTGGAGGCGGGGTGAGGCATTTAAATCGTAAAGTATGGGCTGGGTCAGACAGCTTCGTCCATCTGGACGCTACGTATGTGCGCGGTTACACTTTGAAATGTTAAGGTGGGGTTTGACAAGCATAGAACGGCAAAAGTACGTCCGTCCGAAGGGAGTGCATAGTACTTACAATAGTGTAAATACGCTACACTAACAAACGTAACACACACGTAGGTCTGGATCCAGCCCAATGTCACTAATCGAAAGTCCTTTGAACTGTGATAACAGGGAAACAGGATGGAGGCAGTAGTTCAGCAG
>WWET01001408.1:211943-222069 GCA_011038615.1 Limnodynastes dumerilii | reverse complement strand
TACACATTACCCCCACCTCACATGCTATAATTACACATTCCCACCTCCTCACATTCTATAATTACACATTACCCCACCTCACATGCTAATAATACACATTACCCCCACCTCACATGCTATAATTACACATTACCTCCACCTCACATACTATAATTACACATTACCCCACCTCACATGCTATAATTACACATACCCCCACCTCACATGCTATAATTACACATTACCTCCACCTCACATACTATAATTACACATTACCCCACACACACACACACACACACACACTTACTATAACCTCACATAACCCCCTCTCCCCCTCATACTTGAATCCACAAAAGGCATTTATAAGTCTCTTACCTGTCCTGTCTTCTTCCTCACCATCCGTCCTCTGCGGCGCCTGTTCTTCTGCATGACGCTGACGTCAGCATCACGCAGCGTCTGCAGTAAACAAACACAGCGCCCGGACAGTTGTGTCCAGGCTCTGTGTATGTGTTGCTATGGCAACACATACACAGTGCCCGGTCCGGGCACTATGTATGTGACAATACAGTGTCCGGGAATAATGCTATTCCCAGACATTGTATTGTCTCCGGGAGAAAGGGATCCTCTCCCTGGATTCCGGGAGTCTCCCGGACGTTCCGGGAGAGTCGGCAACTGTGGTATTATGTGCTATTTCATCAAATTTCAAAATAGTTTGCGTGCTGTCATCCGTCTGAATGCTTGACTGCAACTTTATAAAAATACTGTTTGAGCTATTTGTTGTTTGATTATTTGCTGTATTACCCACTAGAATATTTGACTTGGCATGTAAAATGAGCAAATCCTTTCACATGCCAGTTCTGTTTTTGTTGCACAGTCAGATGTTTTTGTTTGAATGGGTTTTTTTTATTGTTTTTAAATCTTTAAACATCACTGATATCTAAGTTAAATCTGATTTCATATATACTAATGCTGGGGACACACTTTTTATTATTTCCTGGCTCACAAATGCTAATCGGTTTGAAACGAGCAACAGATAGTTTATGCAAATCAGCCAATTTTATTATAATGCAAGTATGGTTGTTGACAAACATACTAAAGGATACAGACAATTATAGGGTGAAGGAGGGGGGGTGGTAAAAAAAAATAAGGTAAAATTAAATTGATGCACTTCTTATTTTTTTTTTTCTATAAGTAATTTGTCTTGCATTAACATTCAGTAAAATGAAGAAGATAAAGTAAAATGCATCATTTGTGTTGAGTATTTTAAGGGAGTATGGCCCCGGGCTGTGTGTTTCCTTTTCAAGAGTACATTTCATTCCAGAAGAAACAAACCATTTTGAATAAGGTCCTCAGTGTTCATGTAGGTGCCCCGTATGGACTTATGCACTTTATATTGATAGACTGCACACTTATTATTTAGAATGAGTTCCTCCTTTAAGTTCACTTTGGTAAGTAAAGTGACCTTTTATGGCTTATACAAGACTATTTTCATATTTTCAAGAGTCATTTTTATTAATTTATTATGAGTATTTATTGAGCATAATTTGTGTATACCAGACTTCACATCAACATTTTCTGAGATCTATTGGAAGTGAAATGATTTCATTTGGTTCACCCAGTTATAGGGGATACTGCAACTCTTATTTAGGAAATTGCAGTCTCGAATGCTCTTTTCTGCATGTTTGGGAGATCAGCCTTGTACAGGTTTATGGGCGTAACTATAAAGCGGGTGCAATTGCATCGGGGCCCAGCACAGTTTTCTTGTTACGCCCCTGTTCAGTGAGGTATTTTTCTGAGCCTTCTGACCTCTTGAACCTTCTAATGAAGCAAAATATATCCTATTTTCTTTGTAACTGAAACTGGCATGGCTAATGGATCATCCTTCCATAACTATGCAGTATTTATCACAAAAGTGCCCTCTTGAGCTGTTTTCTCCTCTTTGCACTGTAACATCGCATGCATAAGCAGCAGTTCACACATACACAGACTAAAAAAGACAATGCAAAAACCAAGGATTTGCAGAAGACCTTTATTGCTTGCTTGTAACTTCAGATGGTCCGGGAGGAATATGCGTCATTAGAGAAGGACCACGCATGCTAATCCACTACTATGCCGTCTAACCACCAAAATAGACCTTTTGATGCTGTTGTTTTCTTTTCTGCAGCAAGACTATAAATTAAGGGATAAAACAGTGTGTTTTCTATGTCGTATAACTGCATTAATTATAAATGTACATGTATTTCAGACAACAGTTACTATTTTACAAACCCCCTGCCATTCAGTTCCAAAGATGCTAGCTATTTAGGTGTTTCCATGCTCTGCTGCTAAGCAGTTAATCATCTCTTGCTGACTAATCATTTGCAGAGGAAAAGGCATGTAAGATACCCATGATGACACTGCTGATGACTTCTCAGAGTAAAGCTGTGTCTAGTGTTATAGTGTGTATGTAAAGTGGCACATCTTTCTTTGAGCGCTGCTATGTATTTGATAACCTTGTTTTGGATATGAAATCCATATCCATGATACTGAAGACAGAGCCTTGCTTAGAATTTTTTACAGATGGGTTGTGGTTGTAAGTAGTAACGGTTTATGTATTTAAAGTTACGGTAATGTTGTGTTAATTGGTGTTTGCTAATTTTTTAAGGTAGAGTATCAGTTGGATCTGAATATGAAATCTTGGTGATTTTAACCACAACAAACCTTGTGTATAGTTTGATTTCTCTTAAGAGTTCCTAAAAACCTACATGGCAATAAAGGCCTTGTCACTGTGGCAGCATTTAAGTTCAAAACTTATACATGTACAGGAACTATATTACTTGTTTATTTCTTTTACCAAGGATGTGTTCATTTTAATTGTAGATGAAGGTTAGTCTGGTAACTGTCCTCTTCTGGGAAAACACTGACTACATGACTACATTACATGTTCAGTAAGGTTCAAAGGCACAGCAAAGTTGACCCATTATTCTATTACTGGAATGGGGAAGTCTCTCATGGCACATAACAGTGAGTGATACCTGTTTAGCCTGCCCTTTCAGGAAACTGGTTTAGCGACAGCTTAAATACAGGTCAGGAGTTTAAGGGTTTGGAAGCTAATGTCAAGGTAACTCATCGATTGTTAGGCTCAGTCTGGGTTCATACTTATTTTGATTAGCTATAATTTTCTCTAATCCTTTTTGTATGTAATACTAATTGTTGGCAGCAGGAAGGGAGGATAACATGATGATGATATAATACTGTGTTTATTCATATACATGGCATTGGTATTTTCTGTAGCGTTTTCTTCAACTTTTCACCTTCTTCCATTCTCTTGACTTGGCCAGGGGGTATTGTGGGTAGACCCGGTATCTACTGGGTAAATCTTGTAGTAAGTAATATAATTATCTCATAGGCTGCTCTTTACTGCATGCAAGGATGTATTTTATGTAAACAGAAATAAGGCTGAGATGGATTTTGTGCTTCCAGAATTGATCTTGATACTCTGCACTTGGGTAATTTTGTAGCCAGCATTACGGCTATAAAGAATTGTCAGTTTAACATTGTCTGTCATTCCATTTCTAGTTTAATGTATTTATGCCTTAAGCATAAATTGCCTTTTTTTGTTTGTTTGTTTTTTGTTTTTTTTTAGTGTTTAACTTTACATGTAGTGATATCTGTAACAACAATTAGAATTCTCAGAATTGATAGTCATAGTAGTTACTTGCACAGGTCAGAACTGTCGTCTTATGATGTTTTTTATAATAGACCCTTGACACTCCTCAGTGCTGTGGAGAAGTATGGTCATTTAGGGACTTCCTGCCTGGGTTTTTTGTGTCTGTGCTAGGAAATGAAAAAGTAACTGCTTTTTGGATATTTGGGAACAATAAAAGAACATAGTATAAAAATGTACAAATCTGTTTCCCATGCTGAGGTGTTGTCTTAAAGAGAATACAATATTATGTTCTGAACTGACACACCTCTATGAATCACAATTAATTCATACTTGCTACAAGTGTATGGTACAATTATTTTAGAAACTTGGTGCAGAGTTGTGCGTAGTTTCTGTAATTAAGTTACCGGTATCAGAAATGAAAATTGTGTTCAGTTTCTTTATCCAGTATGACAGTTGCCAAATTTGATTCATGGATAAAAACTTCAACTGTTCTTATATAGTATATGAGCTACTAATATGTACACGAGTCTTCACTGTGAGACGTGTAGGTGTGTGTACCTTGTTTTGTCCAACACTATCTCTATAAAAACATTTCCTTAAACATTACATACTTGCTAGATGTAAGATGTCTGTCACTGTATAAATAGAAGCCAGTGGTGCAAGTCTGTGAAAGGCCCCTTGGAAAGCTGATTGCAATATTCTTCTTGAAGTGTGGTGTTTTAGGCCCAAAAGTACCTTCATGGGTGGAATGCTGGTCTACCCCTCCTAGTCTAAGCTCCTTTTTAAGTGCAAGCAAAGACATTGGGCCAGATTTACTAAGCTGCGGGTTTAAGGAATGAAGATGTTGCCTATAGCAACCAATCAGATTCTAGCTCTCAATTTTTTATTACATATTAGAGAATGTCAGCTAGAATCTGATTGGTTGCTAGGGGCAACATCTCCTTTTCCAAACCTGCCGCTTATTAAATCTGACCCATTATGTAGGAAGAGGTATGGAAAACTGATTTGGCCTGAATTTTACTGTGCCTCTCTTGATTACATTTGTTCTTTTTTGGTTTTTTTAAATTGGCATTTCACATTGTATTTATTGAGTTTTTGTTTTTCCTGTTACAGTTTGAGATCCTACTTTGTGTGCAGGATGTTGATGACCCAGCTGTCGATGTATGTAAAAAGTTACTTGGTAAATACCCCAATGTGGACGCCAATTTATTTATAGGTAAGTCTTCTTGTGTTTTTGTTCTTTCGAATTACTACTCTAAAGGGCCAGGGACTAAATAGAATGACAAGGATCACTATAGAATGATCACTATAATATCAGTGGCTGTTGGTTGTATTTCAGGGGGAGTCATATTAAATTGGTCAAACTGGCTTTGAGCATACTATTCCCAGCAGTTTATGCTGATGAAGGAAAACTGCTTTTCTTTAAACATTGAGAATATGGCATGCGTACAAAATTTAACCGGCCAATCAGCAAAACTCGTGCAAGCAGCTGATCTTTAAAAAAAAAACAAAAAAAAACTGCTGAAATTTTATTAGGTTGTGTCTTTCCTGTGACTGCACATTATCCATTTTGTATTTGAGAGCATAGTGAAAATAGAACATTGCATGCAATGTATTAGCATTTACAGGGTAGGTAAGTAGGCCCCACCTCCCACCCCCCAAAAGTTTTAAACAAGGTAGTAATGGTTAAAGGTAAGATACATGGGCTAATGGTGGTTGTGTCACAAACTGTATTTATGTGATCTAGCAATCCAAATACTATTCAACGTTTAAAACGGCAATGAAATTGCCAACAATGCATTTTTTAACAGCACCGCAATAGTGTCATTAATTAAATGATCTGTGTGGTTGCCATTAAGTAAACAACTTCATAGTCCCGATAAACGTATTTATTTTATAGCTGGAATGCCACAAGTCAGAACTTGTGCGGTGGAAGCCATCCGTTCTGTTTTGTATCTTCACCTTCAAGTCCTGTTGGAGTGCAGTTATCAGTAATCATAAATTTCATTACCCAACTGATATTGCCAGTTATATAATATGTGATAAAGTTAATTTTTATTTAGCTCTTATTGTATTTTTTTTATAATCAATACATTTTTATCTCTTAATTGCAAAATGTAAAACCTACTGTTTGGATTTTTATCTACTTGTAGGTGGTAAAAAGGTTGGCATTAACCCAAAGATAAACAACTTAATGCCCGGATATGAACTTGCCAAGTATGATCTTATTTGGATTTGTGACAGTGGAATCAAAGGTATGTTGGAGAATGACACATTTCTGATGCCTGTACATGCATGATTTTTTTTTTTTTTAGTCTTGAAGCTTGTATTCAGGGAGTATTTTCTACAATTAAGATACACAATATTTCCAGGGATCCCCACAGTCCTTATTTAGTTGTATGAAAAAACATAACCTTTCCCCATGATGGATTGTCTCAATGGGGAGTAACCAAAATTGCTTCAGTGACTGACATTATTTATTTAAATCTATCTTTTCTATTTTTATTGTGCCAGTAGAGTCCCTGTAGAACTACTTCTGGTGCTGCAGTGCTTTTTCATGAACATTATGAGGCCCCTGGGACTTGATAAGATCTGTTTGTTCTTCCATATCCTCTTAGTGTATAATGTGTGTTGAGTATGTTATCTTTGTGTAGACAATACATACACCTAAAAAGGAACTGCTTACTCGGGGATTGACATGCATCTAAACTGGTCTTTGTTCTCTGCTTCACCATAAAGTGACAAAAAATAAATTGATATAATGTGGGCAGCACGGTGGCTGTGAGTAGCACTTGTGTATCACAGCACTGAGGTCATGAGTTTGATTGCTGGACTAGGCCTTATGTGTGGAGTTTGTATGTTCTCCCCATGTCTGGGTGGGTTTCCTCCGGGTGCTCTGGTTTCCTTCTATGCATCAAAAACACGCTGGTAGGTTAATTGGCTGCTGAATAAATTAACCCTAATGTCTATGTATGTGTTAGGGACTATATTATGTAGCTCAAATGGAGCAGGGACTGATGTAAAGGTGACACATTCTCTGTAAAGCGCTATGTAATTATATAATGTATGATTTTTCAGCCTCTAGTTGTGTAAAGAAGGAAAGATTCAGTTAATGTTATGTTACACTTCCCATCCTGTTGTGTTAACTTGCATCTTTTTATGGTTTTGATGTTTGAGACCTTATACATTGAAGTTTTTTTTTTGGCCTCATATTTTACCAGGTATAGGCAACCTGTGGCACTGCAGCTGTTGTGATCGTCCCAGCATGGGTGTAACTGATATAGAAGGGACTTTGATGGGACTTTCTTAAAGAGAGTTCTGCAGATTTTCTGTACTGCGCTGTGCAATGATCGGTCCAAAAATGCTGCTGAGACAATAACGCTGTATGAGCGGTCTGACTGCCGTTTGCCCAGTCCTTTTTAGTATATACACAAAACAAAAGCATATGAGTGACGGGTGTCGGTCCCCATCGAGAGCAGCCGTATTTTGATAGGGCCATTATCTTCCCAGTCTGTTCTGGACTGGCTGGGAAATTGATTGCTTCTACCTTGAAGAGGCAAAGCAATCGAACCACAGAGCAACGAACATGGTAGCAAAAAAGTGAAGTATCTAACCCCAACCCACTCCCTAATCCTTACCCTGACCCTAACCCTCCTTTCCCCGCAGCCTAACCCTAACCCTTCCCCTAACCCTAGAAGTCTCTGGAGAAGTTACTTACCTCTTGGTGAGTAATGCCTATTCGTTAAAAAAAATAATAAAATGGCTGCCTATTCGAAAGAACTTTCGTCTGTCTCTACTTCTCATAGACAGCCATCGTGTCGGGGACTCCCACCAGAGTGACAGCACTGAATGGGTATTGTCACTTGGGTTGATACCTTTATTTTGTGGTGCAGTGATGATGTTTTTGCTTTTGTACATACAATTAATACTTGAGGTTATGGTGCCTAATTGTATTTAAATTTCTAGTAAATGACCTAGTTTAACAGCCAAACAATTCGCTTCTGACTCCTTCTGTTATGTTAGTTTTACAAATCTTGAATCCTTTCTTATTGGAAATATTTTCTTTCCTGCAGTGAAACCTGACACCCTCACAGACATGGCAAATCAAATGACAGAGAAAGTTGGTTTAGTGCATGGATTGCCTTATGTGGCAGACAGACAGGGTTTTGCTGCTACACTAGAACAGGTAAGCTGGCTATACTGGGTGTGGCAAATCACTGTAATATTCACCAGAAGAAGAAAAGCAAGTTATTTGAGCTACTTAAAATATGTGGATGTTTGCTCATATTAATGACTCTTGCTCTATAACTTCACAGTGCAGAACATGTCGACAGCTACACCACTGTATTGTTGACTTTGGTCATAGCTAAAGCATGTATTTGTATTAAATAGTTTTGACACATTCAAATTTCTTGTGCCAGAGTTATGTTTTCAATATTAAAAAGGAAAAGATTCAGTCTGGCTGTGTCAATGGGAACGTCATTGATATGACTACACACCAGGGCATAGAGTCTAACAGGGGCCATGTTTTTGCTAGGGCCCCTGATGACAGGGAAAGACTCGTGTGGCAGGCACTCAGCAGGTCATGGCTCCTGGAGTAGCAAGGATGGTTTGGGAATCAGACATTGCAACAGGACAGGGACTGACAAATTAAACAGAGCTGAGGACAGGACTCACAGAATAGACAAGGACAAATCTAGGCAGGTAAACAGCTACAAGGTAATGCTTTCAAGTCAAGTATGCATGTACAAGGTAACTGGGATATAGGCAGGTATGCAAATACAAGGTAACTGGTAATGAAAATCCGAGCAGGTCGGTATACAGATAAATGGTAACGGAGGCCCTGTGGAAAGCAGGGCTAACAAGCAAGCCAAGGAACAAGGAACTCGGATAAGCAGACAAGACAAGGCAAACGCAAGAGTTATATCATGACTATATCACCAGTAAGTGAGAGTTCTCCCTGCTGGGTATGAAAACATAGAACAGCCAATCGGAAATGGAGAGTCTCCTAGCTCTGGTTGGTCTTAATCCTTTCTGTTCAGCACAAGTTGAGATCTATTAATCATGCTAGTACCTGGAGCAGAAGCTATGGCTGTGCTGTTTACACAGTAACCTGACTGCTTAGCAATAACTGTGATTGCTGTTCTCCAACTTTCTGAGAAGGTAGCATCCTAGCTGCCTACTTAAAGTCAGGATCTGCTCAAGCAGCCAGAGGAAAGAGAGTTAATGCTGCTGTAAATATCACAGCAGCATGTAACATGGAAACTTTTCTATAGTGTTTCACTTTGCTGGCTTGTAAAAAGGAACAAGGGGTATCTAGAGCTTTTGCTAAGTGTACATATTTCCTGTATAGAGAAACATTTGCACAAACATTCATTTATTTATAACAGCATAGTAAAAAAATAGCTTTTTAAGACCATAAGAAAGCTTTAGTGTTAACTTCTACAAAAGTTTTGGTTTACTCTTTTTTTTTTTTTTTTTTTTTTTTTTTTTTTTTTTTTTTTTGTCCATTTGATATTTCAGTTAGAAACGAAATAATTTTTTTCGTTATCTTTTTGGTATAGGTTTATTTTGGGACTTCCCATCCAAGGTCTTACATTTCTGCCAATGTTACTGGTTTCAAATGTGTAACGGGCATGTCATGTTTGATGAGGAAAGAAATTCTTGATCAGGCTGGTGGTCTAATTGCCTTTGCACAATACATAGCCGAAGATTACTTTATGGCAAAGGCAATCGCAGATCGGTAAGTTGTGAACAATGCCTGTACTGTTATCTTTTTCCATTATTCTACCAGTGTGGATTTTATTGTTACCTTGCTCTAGGGTCTAAAAACACCTCTCCCTTTGTAATAAATAAAAGTTAAATTAAAACAATTAAAATTTATAGCAGCGGGAAAGATGCTTACATGCACCACTGAGTATATATATTCAGGGAACACGCTGTGTGATAGAACTGTACAAATGTGACTACTATTGTAAAATAAGTGTGTACACCTATTTGGTATATTAATGTGATAGAATAATGCCAACTACTTATGCAAGTTATTAAACATAAAAGTAGTATGCTACCAATATTTGCTATATAAATTATACAGATTTCATCCATTAGATCATGGTAAAGGTTAGTAATGAAACTAAACATGATTATATACATATATACACACACACACATTATATATCTATATATATATCTATATATATATCTATATATATCTGTGTTACTTTTCTTCAACATATATACAGTCCTACAGATACAGTACATATATTCTACCCACACATTACACCGTGTCCATATACTATTACTATTACCATAACCCCCACCCCACATACTATAACCACACATTACCTCCCACATACTATAACCACACATTACCCCCCTCCCATACTATAATCACACATTACCCCTCTCACATACTATAACCAGACACTACCCTCCACATACTATAACCACACATTACCCCTCTCACATACTATAACTACACATTACCCTCCACATACT
>WWET01001408.1:192021-210720 GCA_011038615.1 Limnodynastes dumerilii | reverse complement strand
TTTTTTATTTTTTTTTTTTTTTTTTTCTGGGAGGCATGATAAAATTGATGCTCGCAAATGATACCCTAGAGGTGAAACCGGTATCATAACATGTGGGCAGTTAATTTACAATAGTACTTTGCAGCGTTAAATAGGTAATCAATTTATCAGACAAGGCTTTAGAAATTACTTGTGAAAGTGAATTTATAAAAAGCAACAAATAAAAAAAATAATGTATAAACCCTGCAGTAAAAATTGCAGAGGTAAAATGTGACGTGTCTGCTGAAATGCAGTTTTAAATGTCTTTTCTCACAAGTAGATTTTATGTTGTTGCCACAACCACAAAGGATTGCACAATACATAGATTTTTCTTGGCTGGAAAAGTTTGCCTGTGGCAGTTTTCAATATGTTATGTGAGCAATCTTCAACGTTTGTATATGAGCACTGATGACTTAAGCATTTTTGTTTTGTTTTAATCTTTCAGATGGGCTAAACTTAGAATCAACATGTTGCCTGCCACAATTGTGTGTGAGCCCATCTCTGAATGTTTTGTTGCCAGTTTAATAATCGGCTGGGCAGCACATCACATCTTCCGATGGGATATTATGGTGTTTTTTATGTGTCACTGCTTGGCATGGTTTATATTTGATTATATCCAGCTTCGAGGTGTGCAGGTATGTTGTGTCAAGATCAATATGTTTCAATCTAAATGAGTGTTTTCAGTGTTGGCGCTGAAATGATCCTAAGATTTCGAATGCAGTATTTTAAGAAGAAGAAATACACCCTAAACAGCATAAACATGTGTAGTACCCTATGCTGCTGCTGTGACTCCCCATCCCCACCATTTGCATACCAATTATCCTCACTTAGCGAAAGTTGATTTTAGTATTTACAATGAATTTTTTGGTTGGTGTTAAAAATGTAGGACATAGAAAAATTATGATTGTAATGCACACTGCATTTTTGACCTTCCTGTATTTTATTTGGAATGATAAATTAGAAATGGTTTTTATTGCACATTGTAACATGATGATGCTCCTTCTCTATGGAAACCTGAATATACACCCGTTTGGGTATGCACCTTTTACAGTGCACACATTGGGGCTGATACAGAGTTTGATAGTAAGGGCAAGCCAGGTGTAGATATCAGGAAAACAGTGTTGTACTGCAAGGGACGGCAAACTTAAACTGAGAACATAATTTGTGTTGTGATGAGTATGTGTGTTCCATGAGCTACGCAAAGCGTATTCCTGCAAACATGAAATTAATTTTAATTTGCACCTCATGTTGCAACATAGTATTGCTCAGGTCTATATTTTCACCTATTTTGCCCTTACACTTAAAATTAGCCCCTTTATTTTAAAGACCACTAGACATTATATATATATCTATCTATCTATATCTATATCTATATCTAACAAATTCTTATATTTGATTTCCAGACAATATAGCAAAGCCTTTCTAAAAAGAAGAAACTATATTCTCCAGATCATTAGGCCTGATCCAGACTTAATAACAGACAATTTATGCACACAGCATGTGTAAATCTAGCTGCGGGAAAGCATTGCGTATGTGCACAGCAGATGTTAATAATTTTAACTGATCTTACATAACTCTGTATTATAAGGCATTATGAGCACACAGAGACACAAGGAAGAGTTAAGGTAGAGTTCTGAACATGGTAGTCACCTGTTACGTACATGCCTTAGGGAGTGCATTATACTTAGTAGTGTGTAACATAGGTATACATGCATACACAAGACAACCTTAAGTCTGGGTCGGCCTTAAGTCTGGATCGGCCCATGACAAGTAAGTTTGTAAATACAAAATATATAGCTATCAAACAATAAAAATGCACACCTGCCGATGTGTTCAGTTGTGCTGTGTATACCAGTTTTCAATTCTTTTTTCTTTAGAAATGCTTTGCTATATTAAGATGAGTAGAGTTTTCATTTGTTGATTTTTAAGAGATTTTATTCTTCAAATTTCAGGGTGGACCTCTTCCTTTTTCAAAACTGGATTATGCAGTCGCCTGGTTCATTCGAGAATCCATGACAATATATATCTTTTTATCTGCCCTGTGGGATCCCACTATCAGCTGGAGGACGGGACGATATAGATTGCGGTGTGGAGGCACAGCAGAGGAAATACTAGATGTATAGTTTTGGCATTAGTGACTGTATATAAAGAAAGAGGGAAAAAAAAGAAAAAAAAAGTATTATAAATTATGTTTATACAAATGCTTTTAAAGAAGAAAACTACCTTTTGAATAGTTTTTACATTTATGTTTTGCTATTGATCTTTAATTTATTTTGCATGGCACTTGCATCTGTGAAGACAAAATATGTTCGTAATCCAGGCCATAATAGGGGCAATATATTGTCTTTGGTTTCAAAAAAAACAAAAAAAAAACAAAAAAATGAAATATCTAAGTGCGCTGCAGTGAACTGCATAGAAGGCAGAAGCCAGTCGGTGCTCTCTCATTGGTTGAAGAGATGTGGATATTGCTAGTGGTTTCATCAGTAGGAGAGAAACAAATCAAGACTAAGATACAATGTAGCTCTAACAAGATCACATGGATGAACAACTCCATATACCAATTCCTTTTTTGCTATGCGACGGACTTATTTATTGGATTTCTTACATATTTTTTGGCTACCTCATGCCATTGCTGCAGAGTAAATATAATCCTCAGTAGGTGACAATTGTATGTAAATTTTAAGAGCGAATGGTACATCAAACAAATAAAGGTTTTAAGGTATGCCAGTTGGATACACTGTGGAGGCAGTCGTTTCGTTGGATTCAATATTATGGATGCAACCTATTGGCTCACTTAGAACCAGTCATGACACTGAACACAAGGCACTTCATGCTCATTGATAACTGAAGCTCCTAGATATTGCATTCTTATTAATATTGATTCAACTAGTTATCTGCTTCCACTGTGTGTAATAGATGAAACTTGTATTATTTAGTGGATGGATTGTCTTCCTAGCTGTTGCTGCAATGAACCAAAAGTAGACTGTTTGATTGCTCCCTATGGCTAGCCATGCTCTTTAAGATCGTTCCTGATATGTCCCATCTGGTACCCTCAATAATCACAATACTGTAAATAGCCTTACCTTTTGCCTCCAAATATCCTCCTGGTGAGGTGAGGATTTTTCTTCTTTGCTTGGAGTTTTTTTATTTTATATTTTTGCTTTGCTTATTTCTCTTTATATGTATTATAAAATGCTATTTAGATAGCCATTCACACATTTAACTATTTTCTTACTCCACATAAAATTGCTAAAATGTCATTTTTGTGACCTGTATTTAGTATCTTTTTAAAGCATGTATATTCAAATTGAGAAAATCACAGTAAATATTGTAAATATTTATTTAAATATATACAGAAAGTGAGGGGCAATTTTTTTTTGCCAGAACTGAAGAGCTGTACATAGTCTTAATTTATTAGCTATCAAACATGTCTACTGTTTGGTTGTATGCTTTATACAGTTGGTTCTAGTTGTACTTAAAGCAGTTTTTGTTTCTCTGGTTTTTTTTCTATAATAGTGAAACAACTTTAAAAGAGACTAATTGTGCAAGTTGTAAATGCATGCTGTATATTACTCCTGCAGTTGTAACTGTTTGTAATTATTGTTCCCAACTCTGAAGTCTAGTTTCCTGTGAAGCTCTGGTGAACTGGGCATACTTTGGCTATGTACATGCACGCTAAAGAAGTAAACAGGATATGCATAAGCCTTCAAAAAGTGTAAATGTGTATGGGTTTTGTCACCCCATCTCCCTCTGTGGTGTTAACGCACTGGCTAGTGTAATGGGCTCCTTCATGTTAACTTGAACATTATGTCGCGCTGAGCACAGCATGTACCAGAGAATTCATCTGTTTATGAAAGCAATAATTACCATTACCTGGGCACTTATATTTTCTTTACTGAGCCTAATTAACATTGCCCAAATTTTCATACTTCCAAAAACTATTCTCTGGTCGTAACCGTTCTAGCCAGCTTAATATTTTGCCTTATGACATCATTTTTGTTGGAAGGGCATCTGTTTTGAACAGATGGGGTGAGGCTTTTGTTGCATGTTCTTAACATTCTTTACATGAATCAGGGAAATGGTCCCCTGAGGAAATGGCACATTGTAAGTCAGTCTAGTTGTGATCCACACGAGCTATCCATTAAATGCTTTTTTATATATATATATATATTTTGTTACATGTTTTGTATATATATTTTTTTTTCTCATTGTTTTGTGTGTTCTGAGGAGTTTGGTTAATGTCGTTCATAACGCTGCTATTCCCAGCCCACACGATCTGGAAGCTTATCAGTGTACGCGGTGTATATATACAATAAAGCCCGAACAGGCTGACATTTTTATGATCTCTAGATATGAAAATGACGTTTTGCACTTCTTGTACATCTGCTTATGAAGGAAAAGTGGAGCTTCCCAAAAGGAAACCGTTGAAGGTTTTGTTGGATATTTGATGAAAGCACTCCTGATGGCATCACAAGCAGAATATTTGAATTCCAAATACTGTGTTTATTTAAAGTGGTCTTAAAGTTGATAAGGAACTGTGTAGAATATTTTCAGTGTTTATTTAATATCATTGTTTCTTGTTTGTTCAAAAAAATAAATAAATTTTGATTTATAATCAAAGTTTGAACAATAATTGGTCTTGTGAGCATTTGTATTAAGATGAACTGACCTTATTTATATTTCTATATATATTTACAATAATTGAATATATATCTGCTGTTAGAAAATATCATGTACAGTTTTGATTCCTCAATTGATACCACAAAAGCATTATTTCAGACAGCTCTTGATTTTACAAGAGGCATTTCCTTTTAACTGGTATAAAGCTGATAAAATGCAATTCAACTTCCTCTTAAGTTGTTTCCAGAGCTGTTTATAACTCTTGCTGAAGGATGTGGGATTTGTAAGTCAATTTTTTGTTCCCATGTATGAACCGCACATTAAAAACAGAAAAAATTACTTCATGTGTTCAGCAGTTAATTAAGATTTACAGTTGGTGAGATCATTTATCGCCATACCGAAACAAACATTATAAAATGAAAATACCATCTAACCAATAAATTATTATGCTACATACGCTAAATAAGCATTGAAACTCACCCCTGAGGGACAGGACTTTCCTAAATTATGGTTCAGTGAACTTCCAATTCAAAATATACCTCTAAGGAACATCTAAAATGTTCATGGTTAAAATACTACTTGCATTCAGTTTCCAGTACAAAACCCCTCATAAACCTGCCTTGGTGGTAGTAATAGGAATCTAGAGAAGATCAGTTAAAATAGAAACCCTTGAACAGGTACAGTTATCAACAGCCTCAGACTCACCAGATGGCCCTGGGTTTCTACTGCAGTCTATATACCCCAAAAAAGTTTTGTGTACTCCACCCACCCAACCTAGGCAACAGTCTGCATCAAAAACTCTGCTTTATTTAGTGATGGGACAAAGTGCTTGACAAATACTGAGGAATTATTTGTGCTGTATTTTACCTTTCTCATTAAGTTCTGTCAAAAGAGTAGGGGCATTACATTGACTCAGTGAGTAGCACTTGTGCCCCAGTGCTGGGTCATGAGTTTGATTCCCAGGCTAGGCCTTATCTGTGTGGAGTTTGTATATTTTCCCCCCCATGTTTCCCTGGGTTTCCCCCCATAATTCAAACAACATGCTGGTAGGTTAATTGGCTGTTGAATAAATTAACCTTAATGTCTGTGTGTATGTATGTTAGGGACCTTAGAATGTAGCTCCAATGGGACAGGGACTGATGTGAATGTGAAATATTCTCTGTAAAGAGCTACGTAATCTGATAGTGTTATATATAAATGTATTACTATTCAAAAATACGAGTAGAGCAGCTGAGTTTTTCTCAGTCACTATCAGGCCGTGGCCACTTACCAATCAGCCATGGTCACAACCAATCTGTTTATCTGCAATGTTTTAGAAATTTCATCTATAGGAGGGTTTTTGGGAGTGCAGCTCTCTACCATCTCGGCTATACAGCCAAATAGTAAATATAAATATAGCCTCTTTGAGGAGATCTTGAATCACAATCACTAATTTGTTGAGACCTAGAGGTTGAGCAACACCTTACTTAAAAGAAGAGAAACCTTAACAGTCATATATTAAAGAAAACCATTATTAAGGATACAGGTTGAATATTCCTAGTGTGATTTAGTTTTTATATACAGCAATTCCGCAAAAGGTTTGATTGTTTTTGGTAAGGGTCATATTTCCTCTTCGTCAAATGCGGTAATGGGTAACAAGACGCCTGTAAACTATAAACTGCGACACTCTGCTCCTCTCTGTGTAAACATTTTTGTGTTTTAGATTGAGATGTTTTAAGATAATGTGTGAGACTTTTGGACCAACTTAAGTTGGTTGTGTTACTCATTAATGCCTTTAACAAATAAAAAATTTTTTGTAAAAGCTGCAGCAAATAACATTTAAATTAAATTAATTTAAATTATCTTTCGTTTCTGACATTGACTTTTATAAATTAATAGGTATTTTAACCTTTGTTTTAAAAAGCCGGAGAGCTATGAAGCTTATATGATTTGGAATGCCATTTAATTAGAGCTACCATTTAGGATGTCATAAAATAACAGAAAGAAAGTGTTTAATTAAATTGAAAGTGCAGAGAGAAAACATTGCACAAAGTCAAATGGCTATTTATTCATCACAAGACCAGAACTCTTCTCCTGTTATCTTTTTTTGGCTGAAGTAATTACTGACAAAAGATGAGAAACAAGTAAACGTTGCCTTCTCATTAAAACACAACTTACGTTTTTGGATTTTGTGGTATATTGAAGGAACATCGAATTGGAAAGAGAAAGGTGCAGCACTGGAGAAGACTTGTGTCCATGAAATGGCTGGTGAAATATATTTACTGCCAAAAGGTCAGTAAATATGAGTCTATGACTGTTCTGTAACTAATATACAAAGAATGCAGGGTTGCTGTTTTGCCCAATAATTTTGATATAAACCTGTTATTTTAAAACTTCTTTCCATGTTATTTTAAATAAAATAAATGTTTCTTAAGGAATTGCAATGTTAGTTTGTAGAAAGACTAATAGCCTCATTATTGCATTATTGTTGCTGCTGACCCATAGCATATGATAATGCCCTTCTTAATTTAGCCTGAGACTTTTTTTTTTTTCTCAGGCTAAATTAAGAAGGGCATTATCATATGCCACTGTAAATAACTTTACTTACCTAATTCCCTTTGGGAGGATATGCTCATTTATGGGTGACATACATAGGATTATTTACACTGAATGAATGAAAATAATTCATTGTTTTTGCATTAGTCTGTAGGAAAACAGTGTTCTATGCATATTTTACTATTTTACACTGTAGTAAGTGATAGTTCATGTAATCTAGACTTATGTTGGGTATCTTACATTACTGTTCCTTAAACTTGCAAGTTTACTTATTGATGATCCTCCAATCAGAGTCCAAAACTGGCTGTTATATGCTTGTATGACACACTGTATCCCCCCCCATTGCTTTATGGTAAAGCATACTCCATTAATTTCCCATACCACTACAACTCAATGTTCTCTATGGTCAATAAAAATTGCTGATAACATTTAAACGTCTATGTCACTGTGATTTATTTTAGTTTGCAAATGAAGGGGTTTAATTTACTTGTTGTCCTACGTGATCAATGTATTTAGATAAGTGATTGCTGCCTCACGGCGGAACTTCGCCCCTTAGTTAAGGGGTATATCTATCCCTCCCTACACTGGTAGTGCCCGTAACCCAGCTAAGAATGAAAAACAAAATACAATAATATTGCAAAAATCATAGGGAGTTTTGGGACTAATAGGAAAAAAGTGCCCCTATTGGTACTAAAACTCCCTATCTGTATTCAGACCCAATTTTTTATTGCTTTTACTGTCTGTCTGACTCACTCTGATCTTTGCTATATTATTGTATTATTCTGTTTTTCATTCTTAGCTGGGTTACGGGCACTACCAGTGTAAGGAGGGATAGATAATACCTCTTAACTAAGAGGTGAAGTTCTGTGGTGAGGCGGCAATCAATTATATAGGGATTCTCTCATGTTTACATTAGATTAAAGAGGGCATTTATTTAACCTTTCTTCTCCTGTATTATCTCTTTCCTCTGTCTATTTGGAGTCATTTTACATTTTATATTCACTGGAAGTATTTACACATGTCATTTTTGTCCATTACTATTGGTTTATCGTTGACAGTATTTTATTACTTGTTCTAATATTTTGCTTTCTAAATCAATTTTTTATTATATTAAAATATTAAAAGTTAAGTTTTATTTTTTTTCCCATTGGCTGCTAATATCTACTGTTTATTTTTGTTGGGAATTATTGCAAAGTGACAATTTAATTTATATATAGTGCAGTGTGCACCTATTAAAAGGGATTTTTTTTCATTTATTTTGGACCATTATATTCCTCCTTTTCGTATCAGTTGTCTATATCCCTTTTCAGGTGGCACCTCCCAATTATCTCAGGGTCTCTACTGTTTGTATTTTGTTGCTGTGTCCCATTAGAGACTGTGCAATCCCTTTTCCTTGATTTAGTAAAGCAAACCCACTTGCTTTGTGCATTCTGGCTTTTTTGTAAGGCCGCACAGCACATGTTTGGCTAGTAAACCTTGATAGGTCCACAAGGTCCCAGATACAGCAATGACTTTGTCACCTGATTAAAGTCATTATCACAGTCTTTGCATAGTTCTGCTTGGAAATAATGACCCTTTTAATAGTGATGTATGATGCAAGATAAGATGTACCCATTCCACTGTAGACAAAGCAAACAGCGTGACTTTTTTTTTTTTTCTTTTAAGCTATCAAATATAGATAATCTGAATGTCAGAAATGGTCCTTCAAAGATAATACTGTACAGAGGCTCCCTCATGCTGCAGGCTGAAATCACCAGTTTATACTTCTCAATTGCATTATAATATGATACAGGGCTCTTCCATGAATAGGTATCTGTTATAAATGCAGCATACTTTCCTTGGTGTTGACTGTATGAGAGCAAGATTTTGCTCAGTCTCTTGTCTTCTGTAGATGTACGTTGTATAAAATTGAACAGGATTGCATGAGCATCTTCTGGATATTTACCAAGCCTTAGGTGGAAGTATGGAAAGTAGAAATCTTAAACAAAAACAGTTCTACCCAAAGCAGAACATAAAGTTTTCATCTGAAATCGTTTAAACCCAGTACATAAAGGTGATCTGTAATACATGCAGACATGACATTATATTGTCATTTTAACCTTTCTCAGCAGAAAAACGACTTTGTTTGCATTGTTTATAGAGATTAAATAGCCACCAAGTTAAGCTGGCCATACATTGGAACAAATACTGATTCCAGCAGGAAGATTTCACGCCAGGGAATCCTAGCAGAAGAGCGAGTCTTTTAGTAAGCTGATAGGCTCAGCTAGTGCCCAATATAAATTAAATGAGGTTGGTTCACCACTGAGAATGGTCCTTTTATGACAGGGCCATTTTTGACTCTATGTTCCACAAGGTACTGCAACTTTCTTTTACCCCTTGGAATGAGGTATGTGAAGATTTGAAGAAGGGATCCCCAGTGCCAACTGGTATTTCCCCCGACTCCAATCCTAATCCTCACCCTGACTCTCCCCTTCAATTACCCTAACCCTCCCCTCCCAGCAGCCTAAGATTTACCTTCTATGCTCCATCTCCTACCCGCAGCCTAACCCTAAAAATCAACTTCTACAGTACATCTCCTACCTGCATCTAAGTCCACTAACCTTTCCGGTCGTGCGTTGGAAAGCTATTGGTTGTCTGCATAATAAATGGGTGAGTTGCTGAAATCTTTCAGTATACTTGTCCTTTCATAATAAAAGTTTTCGACAGCTGAGAATTAGTTTTGAGATGTCTGTACGTCAAATATGTGCTATTCCCAGCGGCAAATTTAACCCAATTGAACATGTCAAATAATTGTACCAGAGAGTTTAAAAAGTTTATCTTGCCCATTAACTACAGCGATTATTTGCCAATCACCCAGTAATTGGATGTTTGGGCCAATAATTACATAGTATATGATCAGCTTTACAAGTATACTAAAATAAACGCAAATTTGTAATAGAAAAGTTCCTGTAACTTGATTCTACACTATAAGAACAATAAACTGTGAACCAATCACTGACTTTACTCATTTCTATGCATTTGAGTTTCATTTAATCAGCTTTGGATGTTTGCACATCTGTGCTTCCTGTGCATTCTACCATATCTAGTCTAAAGATCAATGATGCTTTGGCAAGTGGGCATGATTTGGTATTACAAAGAACAGTACTGGCATTCGGAAAACATAAGGTAGGATATGGCTTTTAGAAGTCCATTGATGTGAGGGGAATGGTTTGCACAGAAATTGTGCATGGCTGTGAGTTGTCATCGCAGTCTTGCAATTGTGGTTATACATCCAATAAAGAACTGAATGCAAGCTAATGGGAAGTTAGGATCTGATTCCATGGCTGGACGTATAAACAAACATTTTTCTGTCTCCCGTGGTCTGTCCGGCCGTTGATCCTCGCACGAGTGGGAAAAACCTCCCACACTGTAAAATTTAAATGTTTCTCCCGACCCACCTTGGCCTGGGGAAAAGGGAAGTACTACAGAACTTAGTTACATACGATGGAAGTTACATTAGTAAATTTGACGTAACATCTGGAGAGCACAGGTGCCCTCCAGCCCATAGAGCCCATTTATGCACTGTGCATTCATAAGTGGGCTCAAGGTATGATCAGAACCTTGAAATTCCCATGCCCACTACACCAGATGCAAGTGAGGACAGCGCTGTCAAATACCAGTCCACAGCTCAAGAGAAAGTCGAACCTTCTGAAATAACTGGACTACGGTACCTCACCAGTGTGCACAGTAGAGCACCAACAAACCAGCATCCTCTATATCAATGTACAGGAATTAGGACTAAACCCAATCATCCAATTCACATCCAATATTAAATTCAAGGCTGCAACAGTATATGGTGCTTTAGAGAGAAACAGGAAGTGGGCTAGAGGTTAACACCATTTGTCTGGCAAACCTTTTAATCCAACAGGGTGCTGGAAAAACAGTATGTTAAGTTTTATTTGGGTAATTTAATATTAAAATGTAATGGAGGTTAAATAAGTATGCATAATATCTTTTTTTTCCTTAACTAGTAGAATCCTGTATTGTAAAAATGCAGCTTTTACTAAAATCATAAAAAGAATCAGGGTAAATATTGGTAAAGCATATACAATTCTGAGTAATTGTGGAAGTACAAATCTAGGTGTTTGTGTACACAAATCTTGGCACTTGGAATTGTAGCCAAGGGTATTCTAAACAAAATAACAACATCAGCGGAAGCCACAGAACACCTAAACTCATGAACACAAAGGTAATAGCATTGCTGTTATAGCAACTGCTGTCACTACATGCATAGGAGAAGCCAGGCAACAATTGCAGCTGATAGCCCATAACATTAACATAGAGGCTATAGGCATTGAGGTAAAAAAAAAGTGTGTGTATGGTGGGGAGGAGGCAGGATTGACTAAAAGGTTACACTTTGGCAAAATGTTACATTTTATTTCAAGGGGAATCAAATTAATTTTATTCTTTGCATGTGGAGAAAAGTAAATACTTTCATATTGCTTTTTGCACACATACAGGTCATAAGCTTTATTTTTATTAAGACTTGAGCTAGTAAACAGCAGTTCTCAACTCGGATACACAGCACTAAGGTCATGAGTTCGATTCCTTACTAGGCCTTATCTGTTTGGCGTTAGAGTTTGCATGTTCTCCCCATGTCTGCGTTGGTTCTACTGGGTGTTTCGGTCTACTCCAACATGCCAAAATCATGTGGGTAGGTTAAATAACTGCTGACTAAGTAAACCCTAGTCTATGTATGTATGCATGTGTTAAGGAACATAGACTGTAGCTCCAATGGAGCAGGGATTGCTATAAATGTGAAATATACTCTGTAAAGTGCTATGTAATCTGATAGCACAATCAGGGGTGTATCTATGGGTCCAGCACCCCAGGCAAAGTAAGGGACTAGTGCCCCGACCACCCCCCCCCTTATTTACTCCCAGTACTCCCATCATGTGCCCCCCAGACCCCTGCCAGTACTCCCATCACGTGCCTCCAGCCTCTCCCACCAGTACTCCCATCATGTGCCTCCAGGCTCCAGCCCCGCCTTCCCCAGGTTTTCTTACCTTGCCTGTGTCCTCTGAGCGGGACAGCGGCTAGAATTGAAGTCCCGCGGTGGCCGTGACTTGCAAAGGACATGAAGTCCTGCGGTCACAGAGAAGCCTGTGACCGTGGGTATCCTAGCACCCAGCCAGCCCTCATTTTAAAAGCATCCAGGCGCAGTCTGACTCCAGACCAGTGCTGCACTAGCAGACACTATCTCTTAGTCATAGGTGGCATAACTAGTAGCAAGGCAACACCCTCTGCACACCCCAGGTTTTCAGGTTTTTAAGAGACTTACGAGTGCCAGTGCCTCCAGCCTCCCCCACCAGTACTCCCATCATGTGCCTCCAGGCTCCAGCCCCACCCTCCCCAGGTTTTCTTACCTTGCCTGTGTCCTCTGAGCGGGACAGCGGCTAGAATTGAAGTCCCACGGTGGCCGTGACTTGCAAAGGACATGAAGTCCTGCGGTCACAGAGAAGCCGGTGACCGCGGGTATCCTAGCAACCAGCCAGCCCTCATTTTAAAAGCATCCAGGCGCAGTCTGACTCCAGACCAGTGCTGCACTAGCAGACACTATCTCTTAGTCATAGGTGGCATCGCTGGGCGGTGCCATTCTGGCCAAGGGGTAGATATGCCTCTGGGCACAATATAAAATCTGTTAATCTGTTAATAAATAAAATAATTTGCCTTTTCTGCAATTCAAATAGTTTTGTCCAGGTGTAGATAACCTCTTTTTTTCCTCATATTTTCAAGCTATGGGTCTGATTCATGTGTTAGGTTTTTAAATAAACATAACTAGTAGCAAGGCAACACCCTCTGCACACCCCAGGTTTTCAGGTTTTTAAGAGACTTACGAGTGCCATAGGGCTCCCATAACTGTAGGTTCACGTTTGTGTGCGTAGGGCGTCTAATTACGAACGTGACTGCATAACCGCGCCTTCGTTTGCTCATTTACATGCCTCCCTTCACCCAATCTTCTTATCTGCCGAGTTAATTATTCGTGGCACGCCATTTCCTGCATAAGTTACTACGAACCTAGCGACTATAGGTTTCTAGTGTTAAATCACGGCATTTGCGTTCCCAAGTCCAACGTAAATTGCGTATAAAAGTTACTACGCATGTAGTATATCCGTTCTTAAATATATGCACCTAAAACCACCCAGATTCTTAACTGTGAATCATGCCCTATATATCTGGGTCCTGGGTCCCCTAATTCTTCCTTTAATAAATGTTTTAGTGGTAGACACTGCAGTGTGGCCAATTAAATCCAAAAAGTCATATCAAATGTAAAGACATTGGGCCTGATTCAAACAGACGTAGTCACGTCAGTGTCATTTAGAAGAAGAGGTGCCACCGAGGACGGAAGGGGGAGGAAGAAGAGCGGGGAAGACAAAACAGGTAAGAGACTTATAAGTCTTTTGGGGGTTAAAGTGTAATTATAGCATTTGATGTGGGGGTAATGTATAATTATAGCATGTGAAGTGGGGGTAATATGTTATTATAGCATGTGAGGTGGAAGTAATGTGTAATTATAGCATGTGAGGTGGGGGTAATGTGTAACACCACATATATACAGAGCACTTTTGGGTACTAATACAAGTAGATGAAAAACAAACATTCTATATAAATATAAATATAAACCAAAATTCACATAGGACCGGCTCCTGATTTAGTAGTTGAGGCTTTCTGCAAACGGCCCCGATCTTCATGTGCGCATGCGTGCTATATGGACTACCAGCACAGACCTGGATCCTCAAGATCGGCAGGAGAGTGGGGGGGGCATGATTAAAACATGTCTGCATGCTCAGAAGGGGGAGGTATCCAAATCATAACTTGCTAAACCCTTACGTATAATCCACATTTACACACCAACCCCATAATAAGTGGGGCTAGTGGGTAAATGTGCAGGTAGGGTCCTGCGCACAAAGTCATAAGTCCTCGAACTTCTGCATATTAGGATCCACAGCCAGAGACCCGCTAGTAAATCACTATTATTTCTAGATCTGGTTCATTCTTAATTACATTGGACTGGATCCATAATCAAGGATAGATTCTGTTCATCAGCCTCCACTACGAAAACAAATGTATGGAATGTTATCCTAAACTGTACTGAAGTAGAGTCCTACTTCAAGTCTCCACATGTGGAAGGACAGCATACTGAATGGCAAGACCTTACTGTACTATTAGCATTCTGAATCCCACAGACCATGCGTAAAAAATGTACGCATCAGAATGCAGCATTGGTTGGCTATGTTCTGATGCGTAAATACCTTTATATGAAGGACAATAGTGGAGCCAGGGAGAAATAGGATGGCCATCTTGTGTCAGTAGAGATTGCAACAGTTTGGAGGTTGCTTCATATGGATTAACTTCAAATATAAAAATAGGGATCACAGGAGATCCAAAATAAGTTGAACTTGATGGATTGGTGTCTTTTTTTCAACCTCATCAACTATGTTACTATGTTACCTGCTCTGCACGTTTGTAGAATCGGGGGAGTCGCCATCTCAAAATGCTTTTAGAAGTAAAGAGAGTAAAGAGCTGATTTTTGGCTGTCTCTATTTTGAAAGGCAGTCATTAAGAAATTATTTCTTTTATGCCAATCGTTAAGTTGCCAGAGAGGTGAATAACACTCTCTGGGGACTTTCAGAAGAAGGGAGAGTTAGGGTTAGGCTACCGGGAAGGGGAGTCTTAGGGTTATGTAGCGGGCAAGGGAGTCCTAGGGTTAAGCTACGGGAAGGGGAGTCCTTGGGTCAGGATGCGGGTTAGGGTAATGGAAGAGGAGGGTTAGGGCAGGACCGGCAACAGAAATCTTGGTCCCCAGTACACTTATGTTTTTGGGGGACCCTATCCTCTTCAATAATGCCTGAAGCAGTGGATTGCAGGGGTCCCTCTGAACCCTCGGGGCCTGTCACAGCTGTCCCCCTTCTCCCCCGCAGTCCCCAGGCCTGGGTTAAGGTAAAATTTAGACTTACCATGTGGAGCTCCACCTTCGCTGTTCCTGCGAGGCAAAAGCAGTTAAATTCTCAGCCAGTTCCAAGCTTTCGAAAAAGGGCCATTCACAGCGGCAACCCACACCCTGTAGAATGAACACATAGCTGATTGACGTATGTTCTGTATGTAAGTCAGCTATTGTTTTTAATTCTGGATGTGGCCCATTATGTTAGTGTGTATCCAATAAGTGGGTAACAGAAGCAGAAACAACACATTTTATGTGACAAGTGGGAGGGAAGAGGGATTTAAATTATACAGTATGGACTGGATCATATGTAATATGTAATAATCTGACAAATGATGGTTAGAATTATATTGCAGTTGGGGATTTATCACATAAAGAAAATTTATGAAGGTTAATTTTTAGTGAACTTAATTCGAGCACCAGCAAGAAAACCACACAAACGTGAAGAACATCTACATGGCTTGAACCACACCCTATAGAAGCATAAATTTAATTAGCTTGACTAATCAAACTTGTGTTAATCTATTGTTAGGATTGTGTGTTTATCTTGGCTTCTGTGTGCTCTATTATGTGATGCAGTAGATCTTGACTATACAGGTGCCTGTGTGGCTTACACAACAGTACTGTGTGTGCAAATCTGAGAATGCATAAAGTAATACCATGTTCTCATTGTTGACAGTGCTCCACTGATGTCTGCCTATACCCCTACAGAGAGACATTGCCTCCATGCATCACAGATCAAATTGTACAGTAAGGACTGGGTTTAGTACAATCCTATATTCCACATGCACAGAGTTGCAGAATATTTAAGGTAGGGCCCAGGGCACGGATCTACAATCCGCAGGTAGAAGCGCAGGTGGGGTACCCTGCTCTCCTGTGTGCGGTGTAGTGATTCAGAAATTCCGTACATTAGCTTCTGTTGCAAAGGCTATGTACAGAGCAGTCCCTTGGTCTATATGGCTGTTGTACGTTTTTAAATAAATATTTGTCTTAATATACACACTTTGGGCTGGATCCAGACCTAAGTAAGTGCTTGAAATTAGTTAATAGAATGAGTAAACCCAACAGCACCCTGGCGCCTTAAAAGTCTTCTTCTTTCTTTTCAATATAAGTGTCTCTGATGAAAATTAAAGTTCTAAAATCCCAAATGTCCAAAACCTTAAAATTCTCTTCTCCTTTATTGCCACTCTTTCAGATATTTCTCCTATCACACTCGGAGAGAAAAGAAAGACGACCCTGTGTATATCCGTAATTTCAGGTAAGTATAATAAAGTAAAAAAACTCATTCATTTTTTTCTCTTTCTCATCGCATATAATAATTTCCATTGTTTTCCTTCTAGGGTTTTCCCTCCTTAATAAAATAGAAAACAACCCTGTGTGTATCTGCAATCAATAGGTGAGCATAGAAAGTTGAGGATACACTCACATTTCCCACTCTTTCTATTCAGCATATAGGTAGTTCCTTGCTTTTCCGTTCCTATACGCCGAATAGAAAGAGTGGGAAATGTGAGTGTATCCTCAACTTTCTATGCTCACCTATTGATTGCAGATACACACAGGGTTGTTTTCTATTTTATTAAGGAGGGAAAACACTAGAAGGAAAACAAAGGAGATTATTATATGTGACGAGAAAGAGAAAAACATGTGAGGTTTTTTTTTACTTTATTGTACTTACCTGAAATGATGGATATACACAGGGTCGTCTCTCTTTTCTTTCCGAGTGTGATAGTAGGAAAATCTAAAAGAGTGGAAATAAAGGAGAAGAGAAGAAATTTTAAGGTTTTGGATATTTGGGATATTAGAACTTTAATATTCATCAGAGACACTTATATTGAAAAAAAAGAAGAAGGCCAGGGTGGGTTTACTCATTCTATTGGTATTTTGTGTGTTTGGGATTTAACATCACATTCCACATACGTTAGGGGTTTGAGTGTTTACCCCTTAACTCATTGGTGTCTGGCAGCCTATAGGGTGCGGAAATAAGAGTGTACACACCATTTGTTTTATCTTTGCTGAAATTAGTTACTCCTGGGCTAAACCATGTTGATTGCAGGGGAGTCAGAGTTGAGAGGTGATGTTTTCTATCCCAAGTCAGTGTGATAGTAAAGCTGGTTAGTATCTGTGAGCAGTAAGCAATTCAAAGATATATCCCAGCATGCAAAGAATACAATTAACTTAACTCCCCCTGCAATCAACATGGTTTAGCCCAGGAGTAACTCATTTCAAGCACTTACTTAAGTCTGGATCCAGCCCTTTGAGTATACACGCTGGTGTATCAAATCCCTGACTGAAGTAATTTATATGTTCCATACTTGGCAGATAACATCATTTGTATGTGTAGGCCATCATTTCCCAGGGCGTTCATTTATATTTGCGTTTAATATAGATGCTTTTTTGTTTAAAAGCACAGGCGTCATCAAAACGTGACTGAAACTTGCTTATATGAATGAGACAAGAAAGAGAAAACAAATAAGAGTCATATATGAACAGTAACGCAAGAATCCTAAGAAAACAACTACTTGCTTACTTGAACATAAAATAGGTTAAAGTAAAATGTTAGTGTGAAGTAACTTCATTTATTTTTGTGAAGCACAGAGGATGTAAATGGTCTGCATTAACTTTGATAAACAGATTTAGAGTTAAAAAATAAGAGGAAAACATGAAAAATAACACTTGGATAAAGCAATGTTGAATTTCAGGTGGAGTCAAATTTTAATCTTTACACGTAGAAAGAGCACATTGATTTTGCCTATTGCACAAAGATACTGACTATGGCCCTGATTTTATTACATACCTAAGCAGGGCTGGCGGAACCCGGTAAGCGGGGTAAGCATGGCGGGAGGGCGTCATGCCAGAGAGGCGCTTCCCTCTTGCCATGATCTCCCGCTGCCGCTGGTCCCGTCGGCAGAAAAAAAAAATGCACTTACTTATATTGCGGCGCCGCCGCTCTCCTTCCGTCCTGGCTCCTCCCTGCTCCCTTCTCACTCACTAAACGTCGGGCGTGACGTCATCACGCCTAACGTTTTAGTAATTAGTTTAGTGAGGAGCAAGCAGAGAGGAGCCAGGACAGAAGAAAGAAGCAGGACAAAGCGAAGGTAGAAGGAGAGCAGTCTCAGGCAGAACAAGAGAAGAAAGAAGGTAAGTAATGGCACAAGAAGCATGGTGAAGTTTAACAAAGGGGGCTAGGGCACAGCATGGTGATGTTAAACAAAGGTCGCACAGCATGGTGATTATGAAAGGGGGTACAGCATGGTGATCTTTATGAAAGGGGGCACAGCATGGTAATGTTTCAAAAGGGGGGCACAGCATGGAGGGCGTAAATTAATTTTTGGCAGTGGGGCGCCAGACATGCTAGCATTGGCCCTGCCTCTGGCTCAGAAGTCTTTCACCGAGCTCCACACTAAACCCGGGACTGTGTTTAGTGTGGAGCATGGTGAAGGCCTTCTGAGCCAGAGGTAGTAACTGTGGTGAACTCCGGCCTTTTGAGCTTTTAGTATTGTGTTATAAAGGGCCTGATCCAGAGCTACGATGTTACACTGAGCGCT
>WWET01001408.1:89238-112349 GCA_011038615.1 Limnodynastes dumerilii | reverse complement strand
CGATATATATATATATATATATATATTTATATATATATATCTATATCTATCTGCACACACATAACATACATGCATACATGCATGGATTACACACATAAAATGCATGCATGTACTGCACACACACACACACACACATAACTTCACATGCATGCATTCACTACAATCACACACACACATAACATACATGTGTAATAATCACATACTTACCTTACCTGTCAGGCTGGGCAGAGCTGTCTGAGAGGAAGTGAAGGAAGTGAGGGCGGTGCATAGCTGCAGAAGCCAATTAGGGAGTAGCACAATGACATCAGCTACTCCCTCATTGGCTAATCTTCAGACACCAGGGGAAGACTTTGAAAGAATCTTCAGTGCGGAGCTGCCAGAGAAGGTGACTGTTGGCTGTGACTGCCGGCTGTGATTGCAGGGAGAGGAATGCTCCAGCTCAGCTGCGCCCACCCTTTCCTTTTGCTCTGCTACAGTCCCCCCCGCATTCTCTATTTAACAAAAAGTGGAAAAAAAATTCTTAAAGAAAAAAATTAAGATACAAAAAAATAGCACCAGGCCTGGGCCACGCCCCCTGGCAGGTCCGGGCCTGGGTAATTAGTACCCCTTTCCCCCCTTGGTGGCCCTGGTAGGACCAAATTTATTACAATGATTAACGCTACCATAGCGTTATTCAATGCAAATGATTTGTTCCTACAGGGCTCCTGTAGGAGCCCTGTATACCAGTACTATTATCTGAATGATGCTACGGTCACAAAGACTGCAGCTCTCACAGGCGTCAGCCGCATCACATAACAGAAGCGGCCAGCGCCTGTCAGAGCTGCAATCTATGTGACCGCAGTACGGGGAGCGCTGTTGGACGCGCCCCCCTTTAAGTTATCTAGGAGTGTGCCCCGTGCGATTGCACGACTCGCCCGCCCATAGAAAAGGCCCTGACTAGAAGTATTTTTAATCAGAGCTCCTGCTATATGAAATTTGTGTGTATGTGTGTGTGTGTGTGTGTATGGGGAGAGATGGGTGTAGATGAAGCTGAGGGGAGACGGGTATAAAAGTAACAGTGGGTAAAGGGAGGTATAGTGGGAATAGTTGGGTGAGGGATATATGGTAGATAGAAGAGGGAGTTCTAAAGAATATGGTGAAGACAGTGGGTGGAAATGAATAAGTGGGAGGTATCAATTTTAAAGAGGGCAGGGTTTTAAATTGATCATTAAATCACCCCCCCCCCAAAAAAAAAATGATAGATCCGCCTCTGCTCTGAGTACCAGTCTGCGTCACCAAACCAAAATTACTCCCAATTATCAACAGTTGTAATTGTATTGTTCTACCCGTTTACCTAAATGCTTTCTATTATAGTGTTTATTTGAAAAGCACTTTTTTTATTACTATTTTGTATATTGTTAATGTCATATGTTTTTCACATGTGTTTCTATGTACAATCTTTTTATTTATAACGCAACAAAACTGGTGCATAAAAGTTTATATTTAACATATTAAAAACAGTTCTAAAAATACGAAAAATAAAAAAAAATAGTTTAAAGTAAGTACTACTTACAGTAAGATGATGTAGCGAATGAGTTTAGCACAGTTATTTGGCCACTCACCCTCACATGTGGATGAATCAGATGTATCCTGCAGTTTAGAGTCCAGTATGTTTCACTCAGGTAAAAACTACTCTTTATGTATTTCACAAATGTTATGTGAAACATAGGATGCAGCAACTACATGTGGCACAAGCTTGATATCAATGGGGCTGATCCAGAGCTACGTTGGGCCGCTGTCCGTAAGTACGGCCAGCGTAGCTCTGGTGCACTACCCCGACACTCCCCCTGTGGCCGGCAAAATTACCCACTGTTACACCGGCTGAAGGCTACATTAACTTCAGCTGGAGTAACAGTGGGTAATTACAGTGGGTCCTCCCTTCCTAATTTTCCTCCCTCCCCCCACCTACCTTCCATAACTACAGCGTAGTTACGGTGCAGCACACCTTTTTGTCCGTAACTATGCTGTAGTTACAAACGCCCGATCCAGGGCTCCATGAAAAATCGATTACGCCAGGCAACATCTGCCCGGCGCATGCTCAGAATGGCAGAAATGCGGTTCTTACGAATACGGCCGCTGTACCTACGGCGGCGGCCGTAGGTCTGGCTCAGCCCCAATGTCACTATGCTTTTATAAACTCCAACATCATCCTTTCAAACGTCCAAAGGCATTTTCCACAACCATCCGAGCAGAGCTGAGAGTATGGGTGAATGTTATTTTTTCCGCAGAAAGATGATGGTGCTGGATGAAGCCCTTTATCAGCCATCGCCACAATGGGCAGCCAGCTTCCCTGATGATGTGTACTGGGATCTCCATTTACAATCTTAGATTTCTGCAAAGCAATAAAACAGTTTTCATTATGTAATAAGAAAGGTATTTTACCAAATAACAATACATACAATAACACATAAAACACTGATACACATAGTCTGCACTGTGAATTTTTTTTTAGACCACACAATACAAAACTAAATTTTTTAGAACTGGAAAATACCATGACAGGGAAAGTACCAAACATTTATAAACCCCAGAATGTATTGGCTGGCTAATTTTAAATAAAAGCATCTCCAAAAAACATATATATTTACCTCTCTAGGGAACAATCACCCATCTAGATTCTCCTCTGAAATGTGGTACAGATCGGAACTGGCCAACACTCAGGCATCATGGGAACATCCAGACCATCCAATAAAGACATCTGTGAAACTTGATTTACAATACACATCATAAGTCACAGTCACATATAATATGATGCTTACCAATAGTTGAGGTGAACTGCAGCCTTTAGAATAAATGAATGCCAGCCTTTGCAGTTGTAGTAATCCGCAGGGGCTGTAAGGGCAATGATAGGAATGCGTGTCCCATCTATGGCTCCAGCACACTGTGGATATCCAGAGATGGTGTCATCTAGATGCTGTCCTTGAGGCAGGATGATAATGCAGTGGTAAAGGGCTTTTACCAATGCTTTGTGACTTCATGCACTAGATTAAAAATCCTCACTTTAAACAGAATCTTCAAGCAGAAGATTTAGCAGTATTCGCCAGGAGTAGCATACCACCACAACGCAATGTCTAGTCTCCTGCTTGGTGAAATGGGATTTTCTTGTAAATACTGAAGTGATAAGGGGTCTGATCCAGACCTATGCTGGTGTGCGTAGCGTATTATTGCCGAACGTACCACCGATGCACGGCAATAGCACTCCCCATGCTAGTACCTAGTTTATCTTCCATACGCTCGGCAAACTCTACCCTAAATTTTGTGTTCGTACCCGCGGCCGTCCGTACGTTCATTGCGTATTAACGACGCTTAGCACGCCCATACTGTACAATTTAAATGTCTCCCCCCCGCCTATATTCCTTAACTCCAGTGTCCATACGAACTTCATACTATAAACACGCCCCTTCGTCAGTAAAAACGCAAAGTATACGGACACCAGAATCGACGCTACGAAAAACAGTGTGTTACTACCGGAAGTTGTCACTAGGTGCATGCGTGGTGCGTTTTTTCTGCCGATTTTACGCTTACGATCAGCGCTAGCTCGCAAGCGTGAGTTGTTCTGGATCAGGCCCAAGTTCCAGCACATAGTTATATGTTGCATGTGTCATACGAAAGTGTGCTGTCCACTGGTCATCCTCAAAAGCTTCCGCAGTTGCTCAGAAAGTTTCTCTGTGACTATGGTTACTATGGCCTACAATCTCCAGTCAGTGAGTGTGCTGTATCTCAGAATGGCAGTAAAACTGGACCTGATGTAAGTTCTCCTCCTGTGCAAATAATAACATTGAGTATTCTCCCTCTCAGTCATAAATAGCGCCCTTCTCCTCTTAAAATGACACTGTGCAATTTGGCACAGTGTCAGCAGCTGTATCAGGCTCTCATTTCTGTATGAATCAGCAAAATAGCACAAAAGACAATTAGCTTCGGGCTACACAGTATTAACTCGTCGGCTATTATGAAAGGCAATGCTGTAAAAATATCCACTCACTTCTGACATCATCTTTGTGAGCAAACAGTAAAGTCCCCTTTAAATTACATCATTTTGGTCAGCATATGAAAGCTCCACTTTGGGGAGGGGGGGTCGAGAACTTAGCCCTCCCACTGGCACCCCATCTCATCTTGGTGTGCCCCCTCCCCTGTTCTGTATTAAGTGTAGTTGTGCTGCCACTTAGCGGCAACACGTCGCCAAAGGGGCGTGGCTAACCCATTGTGGGTGTGGTCAAGCCATTGGGGGTGTGGTCAACCCATCATGTCTGCAGCCACCCAGTACTTTGATAATGTCTCCAGCCCCCCCAGTATTCCCCATCATGTGCCACCAGCCCCCAACCCCAGTACTCCCTGCCTGACATGCACGTTTTATGGTCCTCTAATGTGTAAGCTGGTTCTGTGTGTGGTAAATTAAGTGAGTTGACTTGTACTCACATAGCCCCTTTCACAGACATACAGTATACATTGATCCATGCTGGAATTAAATAGTCATAATTTATTTTAAATTTTTTTTAAATTCATTATCTGCATTACATTTGCATTTAGGGATGTCTTTGCACATATTTTGAAGTTTTGATATAAATCTTAATATCTATAACTACTACAACTATCTTACTATTGGGACCAAAATCATTTGAGTGTCAAATTTAACATTCTTTTAACTAGCCTTCTAGTGTCATAAAGAGCAAAATACATATTTGTAACCACAATACAAAGGAAACCGAGGCTTAAAGTTAACACATCACAGCTGCAGGTCGCAAGCCCATCAATATCAGGAAGTGACGGCCAAATGGCATCAGCAATCATGACAACCCAAGAAAACAGCTGGTACAAAAGAGCCATGTTGTCAGTGTCCATAGAAATCGTTACCCAGGTCTTTCAATACATACTCCATGTGTTGTTTCCAGGATTCTAATAACCCCCTCATGTCTCCCCAGTTTCCAGTAATCCCCCTCATGTCTCACCAGTTTTCAATAATCCCTGTGATGTCTCCCCAGCTTCCAATAACCCCCCTCTTGTCTCCCCAGCTCCAAAAATCCCCATCATGTCTCTCCAGCTTTTAGTAACCCCCTCATGTCTCCTCAGCTTCCAATAACCCCCTCATGTCTCTTCACCCTCCCAATAACCTCCCTCATGTATGCCCAGTCTCCAAATAATCCCCCTCATGTCTTCCCAGCCTCCAAATAATCCCCTCATGTCTCCCCAGCCTCCAAATAATCCCCTCATGTCTCCCCAGCCTCCAAAAATTCCCTCTCATGTCTCCCCTATGCCTCCAAGTAATCGCCCTCATGTCTCCCCTCAGCCTCCAAATAATCCCCCTCATGTCTCCCCAGACTCCAAATAATCCCCCTCATGTCTCCCCAACCTCCAAATTATCCTCTCATGTCTCACTTTAGCCTCCAAATAATGGCCCTCATGTCTCCCCTCAGCCTCCAAATAATCCCCTCATGCCTCCCCAGCCTCCAAATAATTCCCTCATGTCTCCCCTCAGCCTGCCAGCATCCCAATAATCCCCCTGTTTAACTTACCTTACCTTCTTTCTCCTGCTGTGCTCCTTGGCGGCGCTCCCTCTCTGCTCTGGATGACGCTGACGTGACCTGAGGTCGCATCACACTGAGCTGTGCAGTCTTCATAGCGTGCGATGATCGGCCTGGTACCGCATCTCCCGCTTACAAGGGTCCCCGTTGCCTCCCCTTGTCCGTGGTCCTGGGCGCTCCCTTGATATTTTTGGGGGGGCAAGATGTCCCCTCAAAACCCCATTCCGACGCCCTTGGATGATTGGTATATGATTGGCAGGGCAGAAGCAGGGTGAATAGGTTAGTGTGAAGCAGGGTGGAATTTCCTGGGTCAGAGCTGCAGTGTGAAAGGAGTTTTAAGTGGGAGGATTTTTGACACAGCCAAAATTCCAGCTTGAAAGACCTGGGATATTGCCGGTCGGTGATGTAAAATTAGTATGCATAGTTAAGTCCTTTCCTTCCCATTTCAATATAAAAGTGGGTGTGCCTTAAACTTGTAACACACTTGTCCAATCTTCCAGGCATTCAATTCCTGACCAGGCTGCTTAATAATCCTACAGAAGGCTTACAACACCCTATCTACACATCCAATTTTACAGAAAATCTCCAATCTATATCTGCTATAACCCAGGGTTGTTGACTCCCAAAATTTGGGCAGTTCTCCCCGTATTCTGGGAGAGCCGGCAAAGCTCCCGCAAGCCCCGACCAGCTATCAATTACAACTGTAAACCCTAGAGTTACTAGGGATGATTGGGGCTTAATGATGTCATCAAGTACCGCACATCCCCTAAAACACTAGAGATTACAGGAGTGATTGACAGTGGCGAGGCTTAATGACGCGGCTCACATAAATTGTGTCATTAAGCCACCGTCCCTTGCCGAAATCTATGGGTTTTTCTCCGGGTTCTCCCGAAGGGAAGTACTAAAAAGTCGACAATCCTGCTATAACCATCAGCAGGATTGTGTCCCCATACACAGTTTTTTCAATGTTCCGTTGTACAGCTGCTACTATCAGGTCTCCTGATTTTTAAGCAGGTTCAATAGTTTGTTAGTGCTGCCAGATGACCAGAATTGGATGTAATAGGTGGTTTTGTGAGCATACACACTTATCCAATGTCCAACAAACTGATAGGTCAGATTGGATGAGAATTGGACAAGTGTAAACCCAATTTAACTCTACCAAGATTTACTGAAATTCAGTAATCTCTGGAACATTCCAGGACAGTTGTCAAGTTATTTTGTGGAGAGAAAAAAGGCTGTAAGCTTCTTGTCATTTTATTTATAAGACACTACAAGGAATCCGCAGCGCTGCACAGTGAGACAAAGGATATAAAAAATTACATATATATATAAAATAAGTATAATAGAGTGTAAATATGGTGGTGGTAGGGTAGTCAAATATTATGTAAATGAGATGTGGGGGGATTAGGAGGCAGTGTAAAGGAAATTAGGGGGAGGGTAGGGAGAGAGATTAGGATAAGAAAATGAGGAAGGGTAGTCTAGTCTGAATAAAAGTGATTTGAGGGAGCACTTGATGGACTGGAGGGTGGTGGGTTGTCTAGTTGGCTGTTGTAGCTTATTCCTGTGTAGAAGGGCAGCACATAAGAAATCTTGGATGTGGGAATGAGAGGTGATAATCAGGTCGGAGGTGAGAGGGTGGCTTTTGGTATAGCTAAGGGTCAGGGAGGGAGTATGGATGGAGATAAGGGAGGAAAGATAGGGTGCAGTGGAGGAGAGAGCCTTGTAGATGGTTTTAAGTAGTTTGAATAGAGGCGGACAGGAAGCCAATGTAAAGATTAAACAGACATTTTGTACTCTTGAACAGGGACAAACAGAGCCAGAAGATTTGATAGCTTAAAATTGAAATTTTCATGGCTTTGACCTCAAATTTATTCTTTTAAAATGCATGCTATAATGTGCACCCTTGGTTCCTCAAATGAAAGCACATAATCAATTTACCAGGGGATTCACAAAAGCAGCAAAAGCATTGCAGCTATGTTATTTTCTTTTAAAGAACTAGGTACTTTGGGCCTGATCCAGACCTATGCCGATGCCAATACAGTAGAACAATTTAAACATGCTTGGGATAAATATAAGGGTATCCTAAATTGTAAACCAAATTGAGGGTAAATAGGGTCTAGGGTCAGTATAGGTTTAAATAAACAAATGGGCAGACTGGATTGGCCATGTGGCTCTTATCTGCCGTCACTTTCTATGTTTCTATGATGCTGTGCGTACTAACGCACAGCATATCGGCATGTACTCCCCCTGACACTCCCCCTGTGGCCGGCGTAATTACACACTGCTATGCCGGCTGAAGGCTACCCTAACTTCAGCCGGCGTAACAGAGTGTAATTACGCCGGCCACAGCATCGTAACTACCCAAACCTGCTCTCCCGCCCTCATTTGCTTACCTCTTCCTTGTCTAACTACAGCGTAGTTATTGGGAGGAACGGCTCCCTCGCCGTAACTACGCAACAGTTAGGGATGCCCGATCCTAAGGAACGGGTTTCCCTAACTACGCCGGGCAACATCTGCCCGGCGCATGCGCAGATCGACAAAAACGCTGATCTTACGCATACGCCCGCCGTAGCTACGGCAGTGGGCGTTAGTCTGGATCAGGCCCATTTTTTGCAAATAATAAATGTGCTCTTCTAATTTATGGTTAGTTTATCAACTTTTCTACACATAGATACTGTCAATACAGAAAGACAGCATGTATTACCTAACAAGATATTCAACCACCAAAAATTAGGACATTTTTTAAACAGACTTCTGTCACAATTTGTTGTAAGATTAAGAACCAACAGAAATATATTTCACCACGATTAATGTAATTCTAACAGGGTTGCTTGGAGAAACTTTAATTTTGCAACAGATTTGTGCAAGGTAGTACATCAAACAAACTAAAATATTCAAGATGACTTTTTTTTTTATTTAGTTATTTATAACAGTTGACAAACGATTATATACACACATAATGTAAAAATGATGTTTACTTAACATAAACAAATAAAACTTATATTTAGCCACATGCTGTATCTTAATTTGAAATCACAATCCTGTAAATACCACAAATTCTATGTAGCTTTTACAGGAAATGATTTCAACTATGTGTCTGTTGTGGTTTATATTATAAGATTGTACATAGATAAATGATATTTTATGACAACAATACAGTCAATACTAAACCCAAGATGAATTTGTGAATGTACCTTCTGATTGTCTTCTAATCATTTCCTGATCATTTCTAACAATTTCTATAGGTGAGCTGTATTGAGGCTCAAATATTGGATTACTTGGATATTTACTCTATGATCTTAAGATGGACTCTTCTTTGATTTATTGAAAGGTGGCAATATTATTATATTATAGATGTGTTTGGTTTATCTGGTACTAGAATGTATTTGTTTTATTTTTATTTATTTGAATACATCCAGTAGTTTTTATTATGTGTTGTAATCACGACAGTCATTTTTCACTTAGTGTCACAGTGCCAGTATCATTTTTTTATTTCAAAGAATTTGCTCAGATTGTGATATATATCTATGTAAACTGGTATCATATACATTTATTAGGTGCTTTATTGCTAGAACTATTGATGTTGTCACTACAGTTTGCCTGTAGTACAACCCTTACAGCCAGATTTCCTAAGCTGCGGGTTTGGAAGAGAGGAGATGTTGCCTATAGCAACCAATCAGATTCTAGCCCTCACTTTCTTTTTACATACTAGACAATGTCAGCTAATATCTTATTGGTTGCTATGGGCAACATCTCCACTTTTCCAAACCTGCAGCTTAGTAAATCTGGCCCTTAGAGTACCTCCTATACACAGTTGGATTTCAATGTCACATAACCCCAAAGTTTGTCCCCCTTTATAAAATAAATATGGATTGTTTTACACACTATATAGTAATTTTTCTTAATAAGGTGTAGTCTCTATATTCGCCTAAATTGTGTAGTAACTATGAGGAAGACATTTAATAGGTGGGCATTTTTATTATATTATTTTTTCCACGCAGTAATGAAACAGGTTATTCATTAATATACTGACAAAATCTTAATCTTAATATAATCACTGCATGTAATGTAGTTACCTTGTGAAATAAAATAAAAATTGCTACCTCCTACCTAGCAGTACCCACACTGCCATTTTAATATATAGACCAAACTGTGAATTGTTTTACGCAATTTACAACACAGAATACTCAGTATTTGTCTATCAATTGTGTAAAAACTATGTAGGGAGAGAAATATATAATAGAAGTACTCACCAATATTTTTATAAGCCATTAACATATTGGTGACTATTCTTATATATTATTTTCCCTTATGATAATTACGCAATTGAAATACTAATAAACCTGAATAAAATTTAAAGTGTGTAATCCAATTTATAGTTATTTTATTTAAGTTTTGTCAGTAAATCAAACTGTCAGAAAGGGTGCTGAAAATGCAACTCTCCCTGGCAGAAAAATAATAAAGGAATTCAATTACTAATAAACTGTAATAATAAAAGATTTTTCTTGCAAGAGGGAAGAAATTAATGTTCTATGACACCTCTTCTTGCAGGTCCCATTGCTGTGTTGATCTGCTGCTGTTGTGCTCTACTCTTCACACAACAGTTCTGGGTCACACAGACTGCGAGTTCTGGCATGATGTCATGGCGTTATTTGTGGTACTCTGCTGGAAACAAAGGTTACATTTTTAACAATGCTTTTAATACATGTGGGCAGTGGTGGGATTCAGCCGGTTCACACCGGTTCCACAGAACCGATACCTAATTTAGGTATCAGTTCTGCAAACCGTTTACTAATAATGAGCACCGACAATCACTGCAGCGCATCCCCAGCCTCCTCCCCTGTAGGAATGACTTTGCGTGACATGGGGTCACACAATGTCATTCAGAGCCTGTGTCCCGCCATGGAAGGAGAGCCTGAGAAAAGCAGCGAGACTTCTAAGGTAAGTAAGTGGTAGGCCTGGATATGTGATGGCCATATTGGGGGAACTGGACACCTGATGGCAGATACTGGGGGGACTACTGGACACCTAACTATTTCTAATATATCAAACATAATGACTATTAGTCTAATCGGCCTACTGCTAAAGGTATGGAATACTACTCCTACAGTGAAAAGATGGTTAAGGATAAATCACACAGCAAATGATGCTCGGATAAAAGCAAAGAAAATTGCAAGTGAGGACGGCAATCAAACAGCTATATGGAAATATCTTCAATAACAGTTTGTCAGGTGATATTTTATATTTTTTCATTAATATTTTAAAACTCTTTCTTATAACATAATCTAGTTTTGTGTATAATGCATGAATTATTAAACTACCTTTCGGTATATCTTTTGGTATACTGAAAATGGTCATTAGGACATAGAACCTGTTGAGGCATATTAGGGATCTCAGTATGTCACATACTAAAATATGTGGTTTATATGGTTTATATTTGGGTTTGGGAATGGCACATTATATACAGTATATAGAATGCCATTCGCAGATATATAAAATATGCTACATATGTTATATTATGTGTCATTCCCAGATCCATAATATACCCCACATGTGCTTTATATACTGGGCCATTCCAGACTCCTAATATATCCCCATGTAATACATGAGGCATTTATTTGGGATCTAGAAATGACACACTATAAAAAGCTCATGTGAGGTATATTATGTTTCCTTGAATGGAACACTATAAAATATATGGTGTATATTATGGGTCTGAGAATGGCATATCTTAAAATACATATAGAGTATATATTAGAAGTATGGGAATGGAGATGTATATACTGTATTTAGTGGGACATTCCCAGACTGTAATATACTCCACATATATTCTAATATATGTCATTCCCTAAACTCATTATATACCTCCACATATATTATAGTACATGCCATTCCCAAGCCCCTTACATACCCTATGTGTGCTTTATACTATGACTAATCAGATTAATAATTGTATAGTGTGTACTCAGTTTAAACATAGATAATATGTAATATATAATACTATATTAGCATTTATAAAAAAATGTATTCACAGTACTAACTTATTTTCATTCATTTATTTCTCTTTCTCCAATCCCGAGTTAAAGAAACTGAAAAAATGAAAAAGAAAATATTTACCTGTAGGGAACTGAAGTGTTTAAATGAATTAGAAGACTGCAACCACAAAATAATGCTAGAACATCACTATTGTATGCCTTGCCTTTGTTTAATATGGAAAAAAAATATTTGAACACATGCATGGAATTCATTACTGAAGCTTAGTAAGATGGAAAGTTTGATTGACCTGTCAAAAATAAGCACTTACAGTGGTTGGACAATGAATTATGGATTTTTAGAGTTCGCTAATAAACACCATAAGAGACCATGAGTATCCAGTAATAGCTGTTATCAAAGCCATGTGTGGGCCAACAAAGTACTAGCCTAATGTATGCAAAAGCTGCTAAATAAAAAATAAAAAATTGTATAAACTTAAGTTTACATAAAGTATTAAATATGTATTTGCCATTACTTTGTCATAATTTTACAAGAAACGAAAAAAAGTGCTATATCATTGTCCAACCGTTGTAGGTTTGATAGAGAATTCAAACAGCCACAGAAATGAATGAAAGGTTAACAGAGACATACCGGTAATTGTGGTGGTAGATTAATGAAGAATTTATAGTGGCAGACTAGTATGGAAGGGTACCAATACCAAGGGAGTGGTGAAAAGTGCTTAGGCTGCTTAAATAGTTGATATATTTAATATGTGAAATAATTGAAATGTTTTGATTTTTAATGACCCACCCATTTAATAAATTGTTATATTCACATTGGATATTAAAGAGTTGTAAGGTAAAAGGGGTTTTAAATCCAGGTGCTTATAATTCTGTTTTGGTCAAAATGGCAACAACATTGACAATGATACAGACAACACTATAATATTGACTGTATCATGTGCGAGGATTTAAAAATCAAAATGTTTATATTGGCAGGGGTACCATGCTAACATCTTCCCACCAGCAACGAGGTCTGGGTAACGACATTTCTTCAATGCACATACTGTAATGGCATTGACAGCAGCTTTCTATACTATGCCTGGCTGGATCATAAGAGCCATCCTCTGGTCAAAGCTGTAAATAGTGTATACTGGCCAACACTGAGCAGATGGGGTTTCTGGGTACTCAGAACCCCTCCCCCTTCCCCTGCATAGAGCATATTCTAAGGTCAATATTAAGTACTTCAACCTATTGACTTTTGATGCTACCTGTTGTTAGACAGCGCTGCGGGATGGCCACCTTCCCCCATGCCTTTTCCTTACCTTTTCCCTGTGCCTGGCTATGCTCCAGAACTCCCCGCGGCTCCAGCGCTGCTCTCTCTCTTTCCGGCCATCTGCTGCTCTGACGCTCGTCTCCCTGCCTCCCGGCACTTGCTTCGGCTCGTAGCTAGGGACGCATATTCTCTGTCTCTGTCGAGCTGGCGTCTGGTCAATTTCCCGGCAACCAGTACGTCAGCCTATCTTCTTCTTTGGCGCGCTTCTGCTCAGCTCCTATTCGCTGCATGCCCTTTATTAGCCAGTCTCTCCCTGTAGCAGGCGCTGGTTATAGTTTCTGTATCACAGTACTCTGACCTGCTAAATATTGTGTGCCTAGTGTCTTGCTGCCTAGTGAACTGATTTCTGTTTGACCTCCTGCCCTGCCTTGTTCCATTTTGCCTCTCTCCCTTTGTTTCAATCCTTGGTGCTCCTTCCCTATTGTACATACCTTCCCAGTATTCCTGTTCATTCCTGTGTGATTGTTAGTGTTATCTCCTTGGAGATTTTGCCGCGTGTCTGTGCGCGTGTATTCCTTAGTTTGTCCTGTATTGTATTGTGATCTTCTTCTAGTCCTCCGTGCTCTGTTTAGTGTTTGTTGTAGTCCGTCTCAGGTTGGTATCTTCCGGCCTGTTCTGCTCCCACTTTGCTTATTGTACTCTGTTTCTCTTTCTGGTTTCGCACCACAGTATCCTATCTTTCCTTTTCCACGAGGTTTGGTTCAACGGGGCACGACCAGGCTTCTAGGGCGCAGCCAAATCCATCCCCACCATTAGGGGCTCTGGTGAAAACCCCCTGATGGTAAAGATTCCGTGCCCTGGTAATCGACTCGTTCACCCTATCTATCTCTTTGGTGGCCACCTCGGTTCTCACCAGGTAAACACGGGGTGCCACACCTACTCCGGTTTTCACAAGGTAAACCCGGAGTGTCATAACACCTCTAAATATCTAAATATAAATATCTCTAAAATAACTTTATTTTAATAACTCAAACAAAAAAAAAGAGTTTCATAGTAGATCACCCACTGCAACATGGTGCTCCTTTGTGATGCTGACTATCAGGATATAATCAAATATCAGGTGTATAAATTAATATCAAAATATAGAGTGACATTTATATGGTCAGGATCTGGTTTTGTTTTTTTGGCAATAGCTTGAAAGTAGTTGGGCAGAACAAGTTATGGCTCTTGACAGGTAAATGGATCAGTAAATGGATCAGTATATTGGCGAGGGAGGTCATAAAAGCCAGACCTCTGAAGAAGTCTCATTTATTTTTGGTCTGTCCCGACCCGGAAGGTTCTGTGTAAGTCTTTCTGCCTTTTCACCGCTTTATTTTATAAGGAACTATTTTACATATTGTATGTCCATTTTGTTATTCTTTTGTAAATAAGCATTGTGATTATTATCATATTAAATTTCACTTAATAAGTTCATGTCTCTGTGTTCTTATGGATTCATGTGTCAGATAAGCTTGGGTATTAAATGCTACTTAATGGTAACAGAATAGATCATCCTGAGTTGATGATAGTTCGCATAAAATATAACTGTGTTTGATTTGGGTAAAGGAGAACCAAAGGCCTCCTGTGAATAGCCTTGGTGGTGGCAGTTCATTATTAATAAGTCATATTTGGGGTGGGAGAAGGGGCATTAGTCATTGTAGAACAGACACGAGAACCTAATGTGAGGTCAGGGTCGTGACCAATTTCTCGGTACTCAGAACCCCTCCCCCTTGCCCTGCGTAGAGAATATTCTAAGGTCAATATTAAGTACTTCAACCCATTGACTTTTGATGCTATCTCTAAATATCTAAATATAAATATCTCTAAAATAACTTTATTTTAATAACTCAAACAAAAAAAAAGAGTTTCATAGTAGATCACCCACTGCAACATGGTGCTCCTTTGTGATGCTGACTATCAGGATATAATCAAATATCAGGTGTATAAATTAATATCAAAATATAGAGTGACATTTATATGGTCAGGATCTGGTTTTGTTTTTTTGGCAATAGCTTGAAAGTAGTTGGGCAGAACAAGTTATGGCTCTTGACAGGTAAATGGATCAGTAAATGGATCAGTATATTGGCGAGGGAGGTCATAAAAGCCAGACCTCTGAAGAAGTCTCATTTATTTTTGGTCTGTCCCGACCCGGAAGGTTCTGTGTAAGTCTTTCTGCCTTTTCACCGCTTTATTTTATAAGGAACTATTTTACATATTGTATGTCCATTTTGTTATTCTTTTGTAAATAAGCATTGTGATTATTATCATATTAAATTTCACTTAATAAGTTCATGTCTCTGTGTTCTTATGGATTCATGTGTCAGATAAGCTTGGGTATTAAATGCTACTTAATGGTAACAGAATAGATCATCCTGAGTTGATGATAGTTCGCATAAAATATAATTGTGTTTGATTTGGGTAAAGGAGAACCTCCTGTGAATAGTTTTTGGTGGTGGCAGTTCATTATTAATAAGTCATATTTGGGGTGGGAGAAGGGGCATTAGTCATTGTAGAACAGACACGAGAACCTAATGTGAGGTCAGGGTCGTGACCAATTTCTCGGTACTCAGAACCCCTCCCCCTTGCCCTGCGTAGAGAATATTCTAAGGTCAATATTAAGTACTTCAACCCATTGGCTTTTGATGCTATCTCTAAATATCTAAATATAAATATCTCTAAAATAGCTTTATTTTAATAACTCAAACAAAAAAAACTTAGTTTTTATAGTAGATCACCCACTGCAACATGGTGCTCCTTCATTATGCTGACATTGAAAAATCTAAATCCATAATAAAATTAATTTCTTAAATTGTCCCCACTCCTGATTATGTGTCTTCCCTGCTTCTATCTGTCTGTGCCTCTGCCCTGCCTGTCCTCTCCCTCTGTCTGTCTTCTTCTCTCCCATCCTGTCAGAATCTTAATTTCTCTCCTGTCCCCTGCTCCGTTTTCTCTCTAATTCTCTCTTCCTCTGCCATGGTCACCAATGGAACTGCATAATTCTGAGGTAAGTAATTCATAAAAAATTAGGGATAGGCTTAGGGTTAGGACTGAAATTAAGGTTAAGGTTTTAACAATGCCAAGCACAGTGTGTTGGCTTTACTATATTCTGTTTGACAGGTGTCGACAGGTTAGCTGTCCCTTACCACACCCATATAATTAACCTTCTTCTTAACCTGTCTCCTACTTTTGGGGTAGGACCTGGTGCCAAGATGGGAAGGGGAGTCCTATTTCCACAAGTAGCTATGTTAGTAAATTTATTAAAATGTAATTCTATATTATTTCTGTCAGCTGATTAAAGTCTATAGTGTCTTATTGCAACGCTGTAAATAATTTTAAGTAAACCACGGCATGCTTTAACCATCAAAATGTTTCTGTGTCATTATTCCTGTATTTGGGATCGTGGTATCTTTCATTCACCATCACTTGATGTCCCTATCTCATCTAGGAAATATAAATATATCAGTAGCTGCAAAAATTACTAGGAAAAAGGCGGGTCCATAGGAAATGTATGATACTAAAAGGATAGAAACCAATCTTCTTTGGTAGCAGATTACAACCCCCCAGGGGGAGAGGAGGAAGTAAGGGTCAGTGTTTAATTGCTGGCTCAAAACTAATCTAGGTGCTGCATGCATGCTGTGCACTGGAACTTGGGTGACACCCACTCAGCTGTACTGCTCCATCAGCAAACAGAGAGCAGCTGCAGACCCTGACATTGCCTGGCCTGCCGCTGCTGACAGCGATCTGCAGCAGCAGGCTAGGCAATGTCTGTGTTTCTTGAAAAATAGAAAAAATCCCTACATGAGTAGGTAAGGATAATTAAAGGTCAACCAAAAATGGTGCACAACCATACTTCAGTCTAATCAGATTATAGATATAGTAGTCTTTATTGAATACACAGTTTCAAAAGTTAAAATTATTGCACACTAAGACAACATGTATAACATGTAACAAACACTTAATAAAAATACAAGAAAGAGGACACCCTTTCCGTGCTGCGGCTGTATGAATCCAACATATTTTAAATAGCCAGCTCTGGCCAAATCTATCCCTGTGCTAATAAACAAGAAATAAAAGACCTTGACGAAGCTTGTTGCGAAACACGTGTCGGTGTGTTTGTGGACCCCGTCTCCACGATGCTGCTGTTTTTGTCCATGTCTCCCTGTTTCTGTGTCTCGGTTCAGCCGTAAATGTATTATCGGTGACTGTACTTGTACCAGCTCGTTGTGGCCGCAGGTAGGGACACTTAGTAGCCCTTCATTGGGTGAAGCGTCTCCGTGAGGTGACTTTATTATTTTCTTTTATTTCTTGTTTATTAGCACAGGGATAGATTCGGCCAGAGCTGGCTATTTATAATATGTTGGATTTATACAGCCGCAGCATGGGAAGGGTGTCCTCTTTCTTGTATTTTTATTAAGTGTTTGTTACATGTCATACATGTTGTCTCAATGTACTATATTTTTAACTTATGAAACTGTGTACTCAATAAAAACTACTATATCTATAATCTGATTAGACTGAAGTATGGTTGTGCACCATTTTTGGTTGACCTTTAATTATCCTTACCTACTTATGTAGGGATTTTTTCTACTTTTCAATTTATGCAATTGCCAACCGGTAGCACCCACCCTGCAATTGAATAATTTTTGAGGTACTCAACAGGGTTTTTCATGTCTTTGTATCTATATGGTTAAACACTGGTGCGGGATTCTCTTCCCTTTATATTCATACTATAATGATATTCTGATGTTTTCATCAGTTTCCAAATCCCTCTGCACGGTGTATTGAACATTTTTTGAATAAGTAATTTTATTTGTTGGTACACTTTTTCATTATGGCATTCAATCTGGAAAATGAACTGCGGGATGTGTCTGGCAGGTGGAATGTGGACACCCTATTTGTTTTTGGGGAGAATGTAATACCACAAACCAATGATTGGCATTCAGACCTGTTACTGCTTAAGAATTGTCTTTTTAAACAAATGAAAGCTAACTGGAATATTAATACTTCTAATGCCTATCTGCAGAATAATTTAGTACCTAGAGGCTTGCGCCTGGAACTTTTTCCTGCTTACACCTTAGCGACAGAACAGCTCTCTAAGAAGTGGTTTTCAGTCCTATTAAAATGTTCAGCTGAACTAATGGGAATACTTAATGAACATGATAAAATTCAATTAGATGAAGTGCAAAAAAATATTGATGATTTGAGTTCTAAATTAAAAGTATTCAATAACAATGAGGAATTTGTAAAACAATTTGCAACTTATAGGCAAGAAATAGATTGCAGGGGAGTCATATTTCATCTGTTGCAAACAGTATTAGAGCTGAGAGGTGATGTTTTCTATCCCAAGTCTAAATAACAGTAAAATAGTAAAGCTGGTCAGTATCTGTGTGCAGCAATTCAAAGATATATCTCTGCATGCAAAAAAATACAGTTTAATGGACTCCCCCTGAAATCAGCGTGGTTTAGCCCAGGAGTGACTTTCCTCTCTTATTTTAAGCACCTTCTTCTGAATCAGGCCCTGAGAGACCATTTAAAGGCTCAGGAACTCTTTGCGGGTGTTTGGGATTAATTTGCTGATTATAGTGTGAGACTTTGAGCCTACAATATTGAACCTTTTCACATTATTCTAATTTTGTGAGATTTTGCTTTTGGGGTTCTCCTAAGCTGTAAGCGATAATCATCAAAATTAAAACAAATAAAGGCTTGAAATATCTCACTTTGCATGCAATGAGTCTATATAATATTTTAGTTTCACCTTTTATGTTGAATTACTGAAATAAATGAACTTTTCCACAATACTCAAATTTTTCGAGTTTCTTGGTGACTGAGCCCTGATACTAAAATAGAAAAGACTATAAGGACTAACAGAAAAATATATCTCAAATATCTTTGCCTTTAAAGCTTTACTGAATGGCAACTAAAATGACTTTTAAGTAAGCTTGATAATGGCAATTTTAGTACTTTTTAGATATAAATAAAAATGTTTACTAAATTGTCATCCAAATCACAAGCCCAGAACTGACGTGATTTTTCCAGTATGAACACTTTTTCTTCTATAGATTGATGTAAACAGTTGAATTTTAAAATGTTTTTCCCTTATTCTTATATTAAATTGATAGAGAGAGAGAGAGAGAGATGGGCAGCTACTTTGTAATTACTGCATCTGGGCTCCATTGTGCTACGGTCTGATTGCTCTGACTGACATGCACTGTGGTTTCTATGCATAGTAATCTGCTGAAAATCAATCTCGCCTTCCACAGACTTCACCATTCTATTTCTGGCATGACTTGCAGTGTGATATTGCCATTAATAATATGATGAGACCTGATAGATGAATTTCTGATGGCTGGTAAACATGGCACAAGTCTGCCACAGAAGGCCCCCAACAAAAAAGAGGATCCAGATAACTGTAGTTCAGGGGACCATATATTTTTAGTAACATTTAATGGGATGTGGGTCCCCGCTAAGAACGGCCCTATTTGGATAAGACTGTTCTCTCCCAGCCAGTTTTGAACTGGTTGGGATATCGATTGCTTATGCCTCGATGAGGCATAACAATCGATCCCTGGAGCACCAAACATGGTGCTCCGAAAGGTAAGGCAAAAAACTACCCCAACCCTTCCTCTAATTCTAACCCTAGCCCTTCCCTTCCATTACCCTAACCCTAACACCTCTCCGCAGCTTTCAGCGGCAGGTGCGTCGGGTCCTGTAAAAATGAATGGGTAAGTATCTAAAATGGCTTCCTTTCGAAACATCAGACAGCCAAAACATCAGAGCGTGGGCTCTCACCGCCATCAGCCATATGTTCAGCTCTGAATTAGACTTAAATTGAGCTTACCCATACACCTGTATGGAATAATAAAAAATTGACCATATTAAGGTGTCTTAGCTAATAATTGGTGCTTTCTGGTGTCATTTATATGACATCTATTAAGTGGAAAACCTAAGTTACATCTATGCTATGCATACCAGACCAGGATTGGAAGTGAGGGCGAATACGAGGTTTGCTATACCATCACTTCTCCCATTGTTTTAATTGAAAAGATATAAATCTCCCTTTACTCTTATTATTTCTATATTTACATATCGCCAGTTCTAAATGTCCATATCGCCACTTCCAATTTTCCACTTCGACCACTGTACCAGACTAACCTGGTTCTACTCCTGCACGTGCCCCCTGAACCGTGCATATATTTACCAATAATGGAGGTCCATTGGACAGTTGGGGATGTGATGCTGCTTATTGTGAATTGTATTGAATCCGGTTCCAACTTTGGGGCTTGATTGCTCCTGCCTCAAAAAGGAGTAGCAATCGATGTTCCCGGGAACCAATGCCTATGCTGCGAATGGTCAGTATTTTTTTATCATAACATTTATCCTTATCTTATCCTTACCCTCCCCTTCAACTACCCTAATCCTAACACTCTTTTCCCTGCAGCCTGACCCTAAGACTACCCTTCACTGCAGGCTAACCCTAAGACTCCCATCCCTGTAGCCTAACCCTAGACTCCCCTACCCACAAGCTGACCCTAACCCTCCCCTTTCATAACCCTAACCCTAACCCTCCCTTCCCCAGAGTCTAGCCCTAATAGTTCCCAGAGAGTGTTACTCAGCTTTTGGCTGTCTCTATTACTAAAAGGGCCTTTTCTTTTTGCCAACTCTGTCCGAATCAAGCCCTGCCCCATGTGTCACAATGCCAGAGATGAGAAACCAACTAGTTGTCTTGTATCAGACTGTTCTGCTCAGGGCCGCGGTCAGAAAATGCAGGGCCCAGGACACAGCTGCGGAGCCACCCCATGGGATGTCATTGGCTCTAACAGCGGTCCAGGGAACCTCTTCCCTGCGCATAGGCCTGCTACTGAGCAGCTCTGAGCAGCATGTATTGGCGGTAGGATACCTTGAGGCCCTGGTTCTGCTAGTACTCCTGCACATGCCAGCTAGGCCATGCACAGCAGACTGTCCTTTTGCTGCTCCTGCACTGACATTGGAATGCATACCATGTGATCTACAGTAAGTGTGTAACTGCAAGAAATTCCAAATGATTTTGATATTCCTTTAACTGCATATTCTGTATAAACAGCAAGGTCTGATTTATATTTTGTCATGCAAATTATTGTGACTTCTAGTTCACATACAGGACAAATGTGGAATGCAAGCACAGGGAATTAAAAATAAAGCAGCTCATATTTCCTTTCCGGTGTACCATGTATCTACTCATTTGTCATGAACTTGGCGAACAGTATTTTGCAGGGAGATCCATTAATTAAATGACTATTGGAGGAGAAAGGTTTCTAATTTTGTGGTCATCTAGCATACTGAAGATATGAAGAGATTGCAGTGAATTAAATTCCTGGCATGCTAGAAGTCTGTAGCAGGAAAGCTATTTTTCCTATCTGAGTACTTTAGGTGACATATTCTATAGGACAAAGAAGGTTAAACTTATTATTAGTGTTTAACCTGCTGTTCCATATGTAAGGACAACCAGACATTGGACCTCATGTCAAGGACACTGGCAGGACTGTTCTAGGGAGGAACAATTAATGCACCCACCATCTTGCATATGCATAATGTGATTGCAGGTCCACACATATGCACTGTGTGCATGCGCAGATAAGTCTGGCATAGATTGGGCAGCTACTGAGTGTCTGACCCCTGTACAAATGCACCTACTTCATGCTGAGGTACACCCACAAAGTGTCTTCTGACAAATATGTTTACACTGAGCATGCTCAGAATGGACACACAGATGAGCAAGCTTTGCAGTTGCAAACTGGGTATACAGCAGCTTGTGGGTGAATAGGTAGCTAGGGGCAGGGCCGCCATTAGGGGAGGACAGCCAGGACTACTATCCCAGGCCCAAAGCCCTCTATGGGGTGCGCATAAAAATTCCCCCCAAAAAGTATGCAGAATTAGCTTTGCACCACAAATAACGCGGAAGCAAAGATAATTGAATCGGGCCCAATATTTTGCTTATGCTTATTTATTTATTGATTTTATTTCATGAAATTGCACAAATATTTATTTCATCTTATCTGATACTGAAAAATCCTCCTTAATTGGAACTTTTTGTGAAACATTGCTATAGGTCTCTTCCAGTGTTTCAAAGGTGAAAATTTAAACCTGGGAAAACCATGTGGAAATGCAGAGGAGGGAAATCATTTAATAAATATAAAATGGGTGGTAACAGACAGACTGGGTGGGTAAGGGGGCCCTGCTCTCAAACTTACACTCTATCTGACATTGGGGATTGATACAGGGATTGTCAAAGGCGCTTTACGTGTGTGCGGGGTTCTGTAGGTACGCACACGTAGCGTGGGGCTGCACGCACCCTGCACTCCCTACTAACGGTAGTAAATCTGGACACTTACGTGTCCAAATTCCTACCTTAAGGTTTTACAACTAAGTCTGCGGCCATACGGCCCCGCCCCTTAATTTACATGGCTATCACCGCCTATATGGCGGGGAAACGACCATCGTTAAGAGTTTGCCCCTGTGCGTACCTACTATCAAACGTAACTAAGTTATGTGCAACAGTAAGTACGCAAGTGGAACATCTAGCGCGCACATGCATATTATATCTGGGGAACAATGGACAGTTGAAAGTCAAGGGTAACACCTAGGCAATGGCTTTGGGCCAGATCCAGAGCTACGTTTTCATTGCATTTCCTACCGTATTTACGCTAGCGTGTTTACTATGCACTCCCCTTGGCACTCCCCTCGGCCGTACGTACTTAAGCCGTGTTACGCCTTAGAAACCCTACCTTAACTTTTCTAAGCGTAACTCCTGAAGGCCGTAATGGATGCATGTACTTACGCGCCTAAGCACACCCATACTGTAAGACTGAAATGCCTCACCCCACCTCCAAAGAGTAATTACGGGTGTCGTATGGCTGCCACGTTCTTCGTTCATAGTTACGCTGTTGATAGTAGTCTGGTATGTACGTTCAGCGTTACGTGTCGTAACATCTGCCGCGCGCATGCGCAGTACATGCAGAATAGCGTTTTTACGTCTCCAGCTAGCGTACTTAGTTCTGGATCTACCCCTTTATGAGTAGGAATTATTTCAGTGCTGTCAACAGAAATAGAGAGACCAGTGTTGCGAGTTCCTGCTAAGAAAGACTGCCTTACGAAGTAGGGACGGCCGAAAGTTGCTTTTTGGGTGTCCCTATATTGAATGGCAACAGTGTTAGAATTATTTTTTTCAATGGGTGAGTATGCGATTCACTTTCGAAAGCACCGCCATCGGGGACTTATGATTAGGCTGCG